>JAOEGS010003283.1:0-10916 GCA_025447755.1 Corythornis vintsioides
GGGGGCTGCACCAGATGCTCTTTGGAGGTCCCTTCCAGCCCTAAACATTCTATGATTCTCTGATTCCTCCCCTGATGCAACATGATGTCTCTTCAGAAGCTTCTTACGAGTCTCTCCCAATGGTCTCAGTCCCCTCCGAGACAGACAGCTCCAGCATGGCCTTTGCTCAGCCACATTTTGCTCTCTCTTCATGTGGACAGCAAGGAGGAACAAGGTGGTTTTCCATCACACAGCATTCCACCCGTGTCCTCAACCTTTCTTCTGCAGGGGTCAAGTCCATCCCTCAGTGCCAGCAACTGCTGTCCCTGTTCCCAGCTGCCTTTAGCAGCCCTCATGATCTTCCCGGCCGCCATTTTGAGCTCTCCTCAGCCGTCCTCTTCCCCTCAATGGCTCCCTGGAGTCACCCGAGGGAAGGGCAACAAAGACTTGGAGTGGGACTGTTAGTGCTTTTCTCCAAACAGTGGTAGTCTATACATTTTGGGGTTTTTTGCTTGTTCTTCGTTCTGTTTTATTGTTTACATTGAAATATATGACCTCATGCACAAATACACCTATATATATATAATTTCTTGAATGAATTCTTGTCTCCATACACACCTTTTGTCTTGTATCTCTAAATTTGAAATAACTGTCCAAACCAGGACACCTTGTTCTATGGAGTGTGGCAGGGAAGAGGAGGAAATAACAGTTGCTTTCAGATTCCTCAGGGCCCCAAGTTTCCACCTGTACCCTTCACTCAGTCTGTTCACCCTCAAACCACAGCCTCACCACCACAGTGAGGGTGCCAGAGCCTGGCAGGGGCTGCCCAGGGAGGTTGTGGAGTCTCCTGCTCCACACTTCTCAAGCCTGGCTGTGAGGATCCCATGGGATACAGTATCAAAAGCCTTAAACCCAACTCAGAGCAAGACAAGCACAGGCTAGATCTGTGACATTGCTCTTCCTGGTCCATACAAGGCCTGGGACCTTTCACTAATGATGACAAAAATTGTATTCATTTGCATACAGTGGAAACCTTTTTGATTGTCCTAAACATGTTCTGTCTTGGTAGTCTGATAAAAGCAGAGAATTTTCTGACCCTCCAGATGAGACAGTTATGTAGGAAAGGTTCTGCTATTATGTTAAGCTCTACTGATCCTGGAAAAAAAAGCTAAACAACAGCAACAAAAACAAAAACCAAAAAACCCACAAAAAAAATCAAAATAATTTGTTAAAATAAATATTTCAAGCAGTAGATTAAGAAGCCACAAACTCTTTAGCTTAGTAACCCAGTTTTGATTATTGGTATGGTACTGCAAATCCTGGAAGTATAACATGGCCTCATCTTACTCTAATCAGAAGCTGGCAAACCTTCCTTTGCATATGAGCTCAAAGGCTGATCTTTCTTGAGCTGTTTATAATTCATGCTTGCCATCTGTATCTGCTAAAACAAACTAATCAATTTGCTATTTAAAGATACATTTCTGGGCTTGAACAGTTATTAGAAAAAGGTTGTAAATATGATCTTTAAAGGCTTAAGTTTTAAAATATTACAAAAGATTGAAAAATGAATAAAGATCTTAATGTCCACATTGATTTTATTATATATCCTGGTTCTTGTATATTAGATATTATTCTATATACGCAGGTTATTTATACAATTACATTTTATTTTTATTATACCAACACTCTATTTGTGTAGTCACTTATCCTCGTGGACATAAATAGATTTTGATGGGGATTATGGAGAATACCATAACATTTAATAGCAATGAATATATCAGACAACTACATTATTGGGTGGATGAATGGATTCTATCTTCTAGGTTTGGATTTTTAAATACAAATGATGGAAAAGCCAGAACTGGAAAAGAGTGTATAGGGGATAGTAAAGGGGATGAAAAAATTAATACTAGTCTTCATTGTTACAATTCTATATTCCAAAACTATTTATTTTTCAAAATTAGAAGTGACAAACTAACCCCATTTAGTCATTTGCTAATTTCCTTTTTGTATTTTGCTGAGTATAGTTTTCACTTAGAATAAGATCATGTCATAGCATTCTTTTCAAAATACTACCTTATATTTACAAAAACCTTTGCTGAGATTCCCTACAGACTCAGTTGTGCAATTTTTGTCCATTTTTCCTTGTCTATTCTTCATTGTGAGCCTGGTAGTATATTCAGCATTTTGATAGAAGTAAATAGCAGACAAGTGTTATGGGGCTTGGGTATTTTCACTCAGCTGTTTGCTGAAAAAAGAACATTTTGCTATACCTCTATTTGGCAGTCATTTACTGACCAGTTTCCTAACTCCATAATTTGAGTTCAGAGGAAATTGTATCCTTTTCCACATGATGTTCTTTTACAAGGTCAACTTTTCAGAAGGATGGGTTGCTAAGAAACTAGATAGTACACTAAAAAGTATCAATAAGAAAAACTATTTAGTTTCTAAAATAGAAAAGTACTGGTTTCCTTTTTGTTATTATTTGCCCTCCCATTTACATTGTGTCTTTCTCTATATACTGTGTATGCTATACATGATATAGTTTTCTAGTTTCTCAACCTGAGACAACCTAAAGAGCTGGGGCTCTTTAGCCTGGAGAAGAGGAGACTGAGGGGGGAGCTCATCATTGTCTGTCAATATGTTAAGGGTGAGTGTGATCTTCCAACCCCTAACATTCTGTAATTCTGTGATCTTTGAAGTTAAAAATCTTTTGATAAATTTTCTATTAGGAAAAAATACTTTGCCATTTAAATTGTTTCTAGAACACTTTGAACATCCCAAAACAGAAATGATTGATAGCTAATGTAGTAAGCTTAAATTCTAACAAAGAACTGACCATCACTGAAGAGAGCTTTGTTTTCTATAAAGAAATCTATATTTGTTTTTGGTTATCCATCTTTGAAGTTAGGTAATTGATTTCTTTCATTTCCTGTAGCAAATGGACATTAGAAAGGATATATTGCAATTCCTCATACCTGAAAGCTGTAACTGCTTCAAGTACAGCCATGAGCATGTGAAGACTGAGTCATCTGTCAGAGAAGTCATTAGGTAACACTGGCATGATTTGCACACGTAGCAATGGTGGTGTGTGCATTGATGTGCATGGCATGCAAACAGACTATTAATATCATCTCTATGCAGAACAGAGTTACTACTTTATATAGATTAAATCTATCAGCACAGAGGATTAATATACAAAGGCAGTCTATGTCAGGGTAAAGAGCAATACTGACACCTTTACTTGGAAGACACAAATAACAGGCTCTGCAATTGTGTTCTACTTGGGTTTGAACAGGTTGCTCCACCTCTAGTCACATTTTGTTTCCTTGTTTTGCCCACATATATGTATTTTTAGATTACCTCTGAAGGGTTTTGGTATAGAGAGTATTTGGATTTTTTTTTCCTCTGTGGACAATGGATTATCATATTACTAGTGTTTCTAAAATGCAGAAAACCAGTCCATTCTACTCCTTTTTACACATGTATATGAACATACATAAACACAAAAACCAAAACACTACACAGGGCTTAGAAGTCAAAACCTTAGCTAATCTAAGTATTTTGCTAAACTGAAGACATTTCATCCAAGTAGACTAGCTAGAGTTCAAATTTGCATTTCTTTTGAACATGTTACTTACAATAACTATGACCTCTAAGGGCTCAGTTTCAAAAATAATACATTTACTTAAACCCCAGACTGTTTAATATTGCTGAACACAGAGCTGTAGGTCTGAATACAGAATTTAACTTCCAGTGGCCTAATTTAAAAGTACAATAATAAGGCATTTGATCATGTGAAAAACTTCAGGCTTTTAGGCACAAAAATTAAATTTGAAGCTGTTGGCCTTAAGTTCCCTATCTTTTCTCTGGACTTCTTTGTCTTCTCCCCTTGCCTTTTGTTCTACTTTTTTTTTTTCTTTGGTGTGTGATCCATTTTGTTTAAGGATGTCTTTCAAATACTTAATTAACTTCTGTGGAATGACATACTTATCACTAAACATTAAAAGCTACCCACTCAAATCCCCAGTTAAAATGATAACTTATAAAAAGAGTTTAAAGCAGCCTACTAATTTGTTGAAAACCTAAACACATAAAGCTGCAAAGAAGCTTATACTCTAATCATGTTAATTAAACAAAACAGAAAATGATCTAATTACCAGTATTACTGTATATTACTAACTTTTTAATACTGTTTGTTCAGGAGTGTCAGGCATCCAGTGTGGTGTTCCTAACTCACTTTTGTTGACTGTCTCAAACACTTATGGGATCTATATATGTAGCCAGTACACACACTTCCTTTAGATTTGTGATCAAAGTTATTATGTAGTGTCCTCTCATCAAGAAATTTACAGGGTCATGATGTGGAATTAACTGATGAAACAGCAAGCATAAAATAGTGTAATAGCATCTACTCTTAGATAATTTCCTCCAGTAGGACCTACATTATCCATTAGCATCAACTGAACATCTCAGTCCCTCACATACTTGAGCCTCCATTAGTCTGCAAAAGTAGAGGGATCAATGTTCTAGAAATAACAAATACATACTATGGTCAACAGTTGAGATCATGATTTAGTTTAGGTTTTTTTAAAGAAACAAAAGTCAAGGACTTTTTTTTGTTCCAATATCTTAGTCTGGGAAATAAAATAGTAATAAGACAAAAAATAAACTCAGGTTTTTCAACACTTATTGAATCTTTTTCAAATGGCATCAGGGAAAGGAAAAAAACAATAAGGCAGTTTTTTTCTCCCTTAACTAATTTGCACATCCAGGTTCAAATTACTGTTTAAAAAAAAAGTTTAATCCTTTAATTCATCACCATAACTGAAAGAAACCAATCCCCAAAACACTCAAAACAAAAAAAACAAAACAAAAGCCAACTTTTTGCCAAAAGTCCCTTTAAAAGTCTGCTTTATGGAGAGTTTAGAAGGGGAAAATGATCTGCTAAGGAGACATCAGAATCTGCTTTTCAGACTGCCCATTCTATAAAACATTATCCATTATTCTGCAACTGAGTTTCAGCTTAATTTATGCCTGTCATGGAAAAAAAGTTTCCTGATGTCAGGTCTGACTGTGTGTAGGGCTGTGCAAGGAGATCAAGCTGTGCTACTGTTTAGGATCCCTGCCAAACAAGTGACATTTCCCAGGAACAGAAGCAGAATTTTAAGAAGTTGTCTTTGTCCTTCTTAGACAGTAGGGCTGAAGGGGAGCTAAGGAGGAGAAGGAGAAAGAAAGATGACTTCAACTGATAGGAGACCATGAATGATAGGAAGGAAAATATCAAAGCTATGCTAAACCATGAGCAATGTTGCCTTTAAAATAAACAATGGAAATAGTTTGAAAATGGCACTTTTTTAAAAATAGTATTTAATTGTAATTAAATATATAACAAAATTAATCTAATGTATTTTAACTGTAACTAATTCCACCAAGTTTGTGGTGGCATCCATGGTACAGTTTTTCTGCTGCACAATGGCTTCCATCTCCTCCTGTTTGTTGCTCCTATGTGCATTGGTGTAGGTGCACTTTGGTTAATGCTGCCACTTTTTTTGTGGGGGAGAAGCCCTGTGATCCCTGTGTGACCATTCTCAGGCACTTCTGTGAGTTCTAACATCACTAACCCTCACATCTTTCCTGTCACATGGGCCTCCATCTCCTACCTCCACCAAAGCAGCAGATAGAAAGAGCACACCAGCACACTGTGCCTCAAACACACTTGTGCTGCCACAAGGCTGATAACTAGTAAGTCTGATTTTATCTCTTTCCCCCTTCAAATCCAGTTTAAAGCTCTTGCTGGGTGTGAAATCCTACCCAGAAGAAAACACTCAGCCGATGGCTCACCCCTACTGATCTGGGATTTCTGCAGTCTCATGCTAAAGCCTCAACCAGAAGGGCAGCCCAGGCACACAAAGAAGAACACAGTTGTTCAGAGCATGGACCTTCTCCTTTCTGCACTGCATGATAAAGATATTTGGAAATACAAAAGCTCTCAGAAAAAAAAAGACATAACAGCAAAAATAATAATTAAACTTCTGTGCCTTTTGGTAGGAAAAGAACTGTTACACCTATTAATGGTATCAAGATGTTGAAAAGTTGTAAATCTATAGAATTTTCAGAGCTGTGTTTATTATGTTTAACAGCATTACAGATGAAGTAATATGCCAGGTGCAGATATTTTCCATGTTTGAAATAAAAGTCTGATAAGAATGTTCTACAAGTTAAAGGTTATGGAAAGTAGATTATAGTAAGAAAATATCCCTAAAAAATGGAGATCTTGTTTCAGGCATTTTTCATCCTAGGTCTTGATTGTCATGGGTTTTATTGAAAGTTTGAGTCCTGCAAGGTTATTCAGACTTTCATAATCCCTTGGAGAATGCAATTGTAAGTAAAATAAAGAAAAATAAAACAATTGCAGTCATGGGAAAAAATGCAACTCCCAAGAACACTGTGTGAGAGTTTTTTCTGTTATTGTCTATTTTAGTGTTGTGTTTTTGGGCAGGGAAGTGTATTAAACTTCAGGTTATGAAACTACTGATTATTAAACACCTTTTATGTGAGGGTTTTCTAGATAAGTCAAGATCAGGGCTAAAATTTTAAATGAATCATCTTTTAATGTATAATTTATAATCAAGTAGATTGTAAATGAAAAAAGTAATTCACTATCTTATTCAATATTAATTGAGGATGAATTAAAGGTTTTTAAAGTAGTCAATGTGAGAAATTTTCACTGAGTCCTGTAGATTTTAAAGAGCTATATTAAAAAGGAAATTTTAATCTCTATATATTAATGGCAAATTATTAAAGGCCTCTCTAGACCTTTCTGTTTATTTAATTCCTGAACACTCTCTCTAGTGTGACAGAAAAGCTGCTAAATCTTTAAAGCACAGTATTTTCCTTTCAACAATACTTGTGGAATATGAACTACTAGAATATGTATTTTTACAAAGAGTTAAACTTCCCACCACTATGCCTTGATGATGGTTTGAGGCTACAGAAGCAGTTCTGTACAAAAGGACTGCTTTTTGAAAGATCTGTAGTGAATTCTTTGTTCTTTTCTTTACTCAAAAGAAAATATATTAAACAAGATTAAAGTATTTAAAAGGATATCCATTGAAATTAAAAGGTAAAAAGAGATATTGCTCTTGCTTCACTATGAGAAATTTACAAATTATTTTTCCATGGCATCACTAGACATGTAAGAATCTAATTGGGTGCTCTGAATGCACTTTTGCTGCATGGATTTCACTAGTTACCATTCCTTCATTGGTTCAAGACTTTCATAGATTAGATCAGTTCATCTTAAGTTCATTAATTTTAACAGTTCTAATAAGTATGCAGTAAGCATCTTTAAGTAAGCATCAATGCCCCCAGGTGACATGGTATTCAACTATCTCCCAAACGTGAATTTATGAGATTCCTGAAAGTTACTTTATGTCTGTAGAAACTGAGAAACCTACAACAGGATTAAGTCCTGTAAAAATCATTAGAATATTGATATTCTGAATGTTAGACCTTTGACATACAGTATATCAGCATCTCTCAAGACATTCTATTTAATTCTTTTTAATAAATTAACGAGTTCAGAATATGATGTGGAAAATTCCATCTTCTCAGAAAGGCAGGGTTACTTTTAAAAAGGAGAATTTATAGGAACCTCAAGGTCAAAACTTCAAATCTTATTAATGACAGAGTTCATTTAAGTTTCCTTAGCTCTGGGATTGAATTCCCAGTTGTTCTAGTCTGGCTGAAGAAGAGAAAAGGGCAAGAAGAGGTTACTTCCTTTATTATACACTAATTTTATGTATTTTCCATCAAAGCATCACTCTGTATATTACAGAATTATTCCATTACTGATTCTATTTTGACTTTGTATTTTACATTCATGTTAGAACTGCATGACCCTTTTTGAACAAGATACTCTATTTTAGCCTTACATTTTGATTCTTCATAAATGAGTGCTTAGGAAACAAGCAGAAGTAATAAAACCTTTCTAGGTGGACATGTACATTCAGACTGACCCCCCAAGGGTTGAAGGAGCGGCTCAGACTCCAAAACCTGTAAAGCTCCCTGGAGTTTGGAGGCAGAGGTGGATGGCATGGGTGCAAGAGTGGCCAGCTGGAGGAACTCTTCAAGCAAGTAGCCAGATAGGAAGCATAACCCTCACTGCCTACTTTCCTACCCAATTATTGAAGCTATAATTTGAACAATTATTTTTCTCATTTATTTGAAATGTAATGGTTATTTAGTAGTGAACAGAAAAAAAGTTGCTAGATTATGAGCTCTGACTACAGTTTTAGAGGTCATAGAATTTCAACAGTGTAAGAATTACAAATAGCTCTTTCAGCAGTGACTACAGGTACAATTATCACATTCTTAGGGGTTTCATAAAGTTTTAAAGAGTACCTAGTGCATACTAAAATCCCCAAAGTCCCTGGACTGTGTTGCCAGTCCTAATCTGGGTATCTAGCACTTTAGAAAGAATGCACATGTCACAACAGTACTGCCTGGCAATGAAGAAGTACATATATTACATTATTCAAGTCAGCAAGAATAAAAGTAACTGAGTTTGCACTAAGAGCTATGTAGCTGAGATTAGACTTTACTCACAGCTAACAGGTTGTTTGGATCTAGTTTTGGCTGGTTTACATAGCACTACATTACTGGAATTTTCATGCAGATAAATGCTGAATAAGAAACTGATCAACTACAAGGTTTTCCTTGTGTCTTCTCCAAGTCTTTTCCAGCCTATGAGCAATATCTGCACCATTAAAAGCAAGAGCTGAGAGGCAGAGCAGGTAACATTTCAAGGGTTGTGTAGAAGAGAACCAGGAGCATAATAAACACATCAGGTAGAATCACACTGAGCAACATCCCTACCTGGTCTGAAAAACATCCTGAAGCAGTCTTCTTTTCCCACTCTTACCTGGCTGGCATGCAGTGAACCCATATCAGTCTTCAAAATGTCTTCTGCTTGACTTCTGAGTGTTCAGCAGCTGCCTTGGCAGTGAATCACAGAGCTCCTGAAGAAAGCCTTCCTCCTTTGTTTTTTGGAAGTAAGGTGTGAAAATATGAAAAACTACCATTCAATTAAATTTTGAAAGCTTACATTTTAAAATGTTCATAAGGAAAACAAACTAAGACCTTTGAAGCATAAAAGTCCAAATAAGTCAAATATTTTATATTAGAAGGATTAAAAAAAATCCCTATAATTAGTTTTACACAAACCCCAATATTCAGTAATTATTAAATGATCCAACACACAAATACAAAGGGCCAGAAAAAATAATTAACTGTGTAATATTATGATAATGACAAACTTCAAGCAGTGTGTACAGAATCAACTAATAATTGTAGCTACCATTCTGTGATTAATCTTCCCCCCCACTTTTTTCACTGTTATGATAATATTAATTCTGCTTCTGAAACTGTATAATTTTACAATTTCTTATGTGAACTAGTACATCTTGGTATTAATTTCATCACAAACTCTCAGAAACACAGAAAGTAGAAAGGACATCTTGATGTCACCTTACCTTCTCCTCAGGCATGCTGGGTCACAGAGAAATGGCAGCTGCTGCTGTGCTTTAGAACCTCAGGAGCTTAGGCAGAGGGAGAACCCCCCTACAAGTATTCTGCAACTGTAAGAATAAATCAAGGAGTGACCAAGAACTTCCCTTGGCACAGAAGATATTGCTATTTTGGGTTGGAAAGGATGGACTACATGCTGTTTCCAGCCATGACCTGCAGACCTTTAAGGCTTTAGGTACCTGTGCACAAACATGTTACTGTCACCTATCTGCCTGTTTGTAGGAAGCTATACATTGATTCCTCTGCTCTGCTTATGCAGGCATATTTTGTTTTACCATTTAAACTGCCTTTATCTGAATCTATGAGTTTTCTCACATTTACCCTTCTGATTTTCTTCCCCTGCTGTGAGGGAGTGGCTGTGTGGGGCTTAGCTGTTAATTAGGGTTAAACCACAATATTTGTTATTGTTTTATCTTCATGACATGCCTTGATATTTTCAACCTCCATTAGCACTTCTGACTATGTCAAGTATCAAACTCTTTCAGTATAATTTTTTGCATTTTCACCTCAGCCTTTTCTAGCCTATACAGAATATAATTAACTCATAGAATCATTTGGTTGGAAGAGACCTTTAAGATCATCAAGTCCAACCATTCCTCCTGCAGTGAGCAGGGTCCCTAAACCATGTCCCTCAGCACCACAGCCACAGGGTTTTAAACACCTCCAGGGATGGGGACTGCACCACCTCCCTGGGCAGCCCATCCCAATGCCCAACCACCCTCTCTGCAAAGACATTTTTCCTGATACCTAAATGATAGACAAGGAAAGTAAATAAGCTCTACTTACATCAGACACACAGCTTCCCATGCTCTAGCCACACTGAAGCCTGCTGGAAACAAAGAGCCAGCAACCCAGCCCTCCCCTTATATAGGGGCATGACTCACTTTAGTATCGAGCAACCTGATTGGCTGATTCAGTTGATTATCCCACCTGCAGCAGCTCCCAGCTTGGGCCAGCAGCTGTTTGTGATGATTAGCCCAAGCCAAACCCAGGACATTATCCACCCCTTATTCTATACCAGCTGAATCATGCCAGCAATGTCAGTTAATAATTAGCATTCGTGTAGTTTAATTCACTGTCTGTTCTCTTAAGTTCAAATCCCCTTGTGGTGCACATCAGACTTCTCCATCCTCCCTCATTACCCACCTTGCTTTTGAGGTCCAGCATGGTGTTCTCTGTGGTGGCATGGAGAACTAGTTAGGTTTCCAGCCAGCCAGTGGGTGCTTCCACCATCATGAGCACATGGCTCTTTTCTTGGTGGGTTTCTGGGAATTGATCTGCCAGGCTTCTCCATATATATACATAAAATATTATTTAAATATAATATTTATATTTTTTAGGTCCTC
>JAOEGS010003284.1:1815-13050 GCA_025447755.1 Corythornis vintsioides
CACTCACCCTTAACATATTGATAGACATTAATGAGGTCCCTCCTCAGTCTCCTCCAGGCTAAAGAGCCCCAGCTCTCCTCCTTGGCTGACCAGTGCCAAGAAGGGAGGAACAAATTACAAACTCACTCCAGTTCTTTGGGAAGAAGGTGGTAGGTGCAAGACCAGTCTCTGTTTAGCAAGAATAAAAACCACTAATGCAGGAGATAGGCTGAGACACAGAACTACTTCTGATTAATGCGATTCCTTCCTTTCTTTTTCCTACAGTTGCACCATCCAAGCCAGAATGCAATATTTTGGGGAAAGCAGAGTATGGACAGACAATCAATCTGACCTGCATTTCTCATGAGGGCTCCCCAAAGCCCAGATACACATGGCAAAGCTTCAATGTACAGAACGAGCCCCGTGTGCTACAAACCACTGAAGGTATGGGAAATTCAAAGACATCAACTCTGAATTCTCTGTAAATCAAGGGTGGAAACATTTTGAAATGCAAATACAAAAACGCACTTATAGATTTTCCCAGGAAGTTCTCTGACAAATACTGTTGTCCTTTTGGTACAAGACCCACTCTGTAGTTACCCTGTTATCAAGGGAAAAAGACTGTCAGCTGAAGTAACAATGGTCAGTAAGATTTCCACTCCTGTCAAGAATGCTGGCTCATTCTGAAAGCAGCCAGAAATTAACTCTCAACTGCTGGGCTTAAGCAGGACATAACATGAGGTCTAATACGGGTTTTTCTAATTGGTGTGTCTTTATATCCCAGCTTGCTTGACAATTACCAGGTCACTTTCTGGGGTAAAGGCAAAATAAAATTGGCTCTGGAAGCTGCTTTTCTTCTAGAGATAACTACTTACCTAGAGGAAGGTGGTACAAGAAAGAGTTACACCAGAGTAAAGAGGCTTCTCGTTCTTCTGGACTGTCATACAGGCCCCATTATTTTATTTGTTTTCATTTTAAGTCAGAATCTGGAACAAAAAAGGAACTGAATTTCCATGACAGGACCTCTGGAAGAACTATTCACATAGAAATGAGGTTTTAATGCTCTTTGAAGTGTAGCAGTGACAGAATAATCAGATTTATTCATTTCAACAACTTACTTCTTCTGCGTATGTTCAGCTCCAGAAAGACTGAGTATCTGAGCTTTCCTGTCCTGGTTTAACTTACCATAGCACGGCTATGTATGCAAACCCAAGGATGATCAGACTCAACAGGGTATTCAACACTCACCAGCCAATTCTCACACAAATGACACAAAAGAAAATACCACCAGGGACATAAACCTTATTGATTTGACTGGCCACTAAGTGGTGCCAGCGCATCACAGACAGCCCTGAACATACCGGGAGCTGTTTTCCAGCAGCAGCTTCCTACCTGCTTCTGCTTCTGCCGTGCTGCTCTTCTTCCCTGGCACAGGAATCTCTTCGCATCCATCTCCACCTCACTTCTGCTTCCATCAGAGCACCGGGGTCCAAGTAGTGGGCTGACTGTCCTCTTCTGCCCCATGCTGTCACTACAAGCAAATCCTTCCTCTGCTAAGCACCTCCACTGAGCAAGTGCCAGTGCTGCAGAATCCCCTCAGGAACCACTGCAAAATTCACAGTGCCTGACTCACATTTTTTGCCAATTTGACTTCCTGGTCAATTATTTTTTTTTTTAATATGGGAGTTTGGTAACTACAACTCCAAGAGCTAGACACATCACACTGTAAAAAACCCCACCAACCAAAAAAAACCAACAAGCCAAACACAGACAGTATGTAGAGACTTAAAAAAATAGAATAAAAATCAAGCATGCAGTGTTATTTCTCATTTTGCATGTTCTTTTCCTATTTGGCACTAGGTGCCAGCAGAGGCTGAACAGAATCCCAGTCCCGTGAGTGGGCTAGAAAGAAGTGAGGTCACAGGGAATAAACCAGGGAAGTCACTGAAAAATATTCAGAACCTTTTGCTTTTAGGGCAAGAATCCGGGCCAGTAGATCACAAACAAAAAACCATGAACTATCCACACAAATGTCAACTAGAGATGTAACAAACACAAACTGGCTGCTTGAATGGACAGAGCCAAGCTTGAGCATATGGTTGTGAGCTCTGTTGGGTTGGACAGAAAACATCAGTATCACAGCAATTCCACCTAACTGCATTTATTTTTAATTTGTTTATCTTTGCAGCCTGTGTGGCCCCTCTCAGACTATTTCCCACACTGCTAAATAATTCAGATCTGAAATCATAAGAGCTGGAGGACTGAAGAACTTCTTGTTGTTTTACAAGTTAATTAATGAGAAAGCCAGTTCTCAAAGCCAGATGCTGGCTTGGGATATCTTGTATTTCTTTGCAAAATCCAACACAAGAAAGTTTTTAGTAAGCACACATACTTCCTTACCCTCCACCTACAATTTTCTTTCTGAAAGGAATGTTGAAATGCCCCATGTTCCATGTAATCAAAACAGCACATTTCCGTTTGTCCTCCCACAAATCACACTAAAACTAGTGACTAGCATGGCAGCTCCCAAGCAGGGCAGAGCAATCCATCAGCTTTAATAACCTCTCAACACTCCCACTTACCCTGGGTGAGAATAGAAGAGCTGCTGTCCCCACTTCCTTCCCTGCTTTAATTCTTTTCTTTTTTTTTTGCACTGGATTTGTGTTCCACAACAGGGGAACAAATAACTCTGAAGAACATCTCGGCGGATACCTCTGGCTTTTACATTTGCACTTCAACAAACATTGTGGGAAAGGAATTTTGCAACATGACAGTCAGCGTTGTGCCACGTAAGTGATGAGGTTGCTCGCTGGAAGAGTTAGTACCAGAAAAATTATCCTAGCTAAATGTCAAAAAGATTCATGAAAGCAGTGAAGACAGAATAGAAAATTCTGCTTTCTTTAAAAAAAAAAAAAAAAAAGAAAAAAGAGGCACTCTTTTTTTTACTTTAGGATAGATGCTCTGCATTGGTTTGCATGCCAATAGAGCACAGAGGATTAGTTCATGGCTTACAAAAATTGTGTAGAGTGACATGGGCCTGAGCCCCCAAAGTGTGAAACTAAACTGTATGGACAAACTATGGTAGTCACAGAATCATAGAATGGTTAGGGCTGGAAGGGACCTCCAAAGGGCATCTAGTGCAGCCCCCCTGCAGGGAGCAGGGACACCCTCAACTAGACCAGGCTGCTCAGAGCCTTGGCCAATCTCACCTTGTCGTTCAGATCCTTATCACTAGCTGCTCTTGCAGACTCACCACCGACCCAGTACAGAATTAATTGCAGTGGCTGCAGTGAAATGTGTCTTCCACTCAGTTTGGACCTAGTGGTGTGATGTGGTATGTGGTGGGATCTGAATCCCAGTGCTTATGCCGAGTGCATTTGATATCATTCACACTGCACCAGGCTGATTCTTTTCTTCCCATATAGCATCCATGAACATAGCTCTCTATGCTGGCATCATTGGTGGAGCTGTTGCTGCAATTGTAGTGATTGGTGTTCTATCCTATTGCTGCTGCTGTCGGGTGAGCAATGACAAGGACTACAGGATGGCGTAAGTACGCTTCTCTGGAGAAGAGAATGGAACAGAAGCAAGGTTCCTGTTCTTCCTCTGGCATCAACATACACAGTAGAAAGCACAGGAGAAAAAGAGACTTCTACAAGGCTACTGTGCACTGCTTTCTCCTTTCAGCTTCCACTCTAGTGGCTCCTATCTCTTCTCATGGAATATGCCCAGTATTACCAGTGGCTTTTGTGTTCACTGGGTAGAACTCAGCCTTCAGATCTTGGAACTGAAATAGCAAGCCCAAGACAGTCAAACATGCACAGTTACTTGATAAGCAAAGATCAGACTGCTCCTCATTTCTTTTGAGTCCCTAAAACTGTCTCTGTCCTTGCTTGCCTATGAGGATCTGTATTCAGATTTATGACAGCAAAACAGAAATGTTTTGTTTATGCTCATGATGGAAATGGACCACTGGAAAAAAAGTGGGATGAGAAAAGACACACCAGTCAACCTCTATGTACATATTATGAAGAAAAAGCTCAGTCTGGTACATTTCCAGGTCAGCTTAGAGCAGTCTAGACTTATTCTAACACAAAATCTCTTCAATAAAACGTCTAGCTGCTTTTAATTAACATCTCTACTCCTGAACAATGTTTTAGGGAGCAAGAGGACAGAAGAGAACATCAGATGGAGACAACTACGAGGAATCAGAGAGCAGAGGATGATGGTGAAAATGAATGAAAAAAGCAGGAGGCCAATGCCATCTTCAGGATTATTTGAGGCACAGACAGAAAATAAATCAATCCTTCTTTCTTACTTCAAGAAGGTTCTTTGGAATAATAAAATGAAAGATAACGGCTCTGCCTTCAAGTTCTGGGAAAGAATATTCCTGTCTCCTTGGAAAGAAATGCTTAATGTACAACAAGCACCAATACAAAACCTCAGCAGCAGAAACATTCACAGGATGCACTGTTTCACCCAGTTATCCCAAAATAACCAGTCTTCTAGCCTTCCCACTTTCTGAAAAGAGATGCCAGTCAGGTCTCTTTGGAGAACAGAACTGCTGCTGTACCCCCAAATCCACAGAAGGTTTCAAGGTCACCACCTGCAAGTCACTGAGGAAAGGTGGTCTTCTTTATGGCATGATGCAAATGTCACAGCCTAAAGCATTGTTCAGTATAGAAATTCTTTTATGCAGATAGAAAGATTATTTCTAAGCTTATTTTTTTAAAATGTGCGGTTTAAAAAAAATATATATTATACACTTTGTAATGGCAGCTGGCAAGATCCAAAAACAGTCTAGCAGCCTGTGAACTTTCAGATTCCTGAGCTTACACATTCCAGCTCAGAAAGTTCCGAAATACTAATTTTTGTTACATTATTCTTCTCTCTTGATTGTTGCATGAGCAAGTCAGAAATAGTCCACAGCTCCTGCTGCTTCACAAAAAATGACAATGTGAAAGCATGTGCATGGCAAGTGTTTATTTTATTAAAAAAAAAAAAAAAAGAAGAAAAAAAAGGAGCAGGAGGGGGTGTGGAAAGAAGAAAAGTTTTCTTCAAAATTGTAACAAATTAATCAGAAGAGCTCTGTGTGCAAAATGTGTGCAAATGTGGGGAGAACTCCCATCAATAGTGTCTTTGGAAGAAAATGGACTGTCTTTGTCTAAAACACTGTCACTATGGTATTAAATCTAATTAAGAGCTGTTTGGTTTGTGATTGGGTGGGGTTTTTGTTTTTTTGTTTTTGTTTTGGTTTTTTTTTTTACACTACAATATTTATCCTTTCAAAGCTCTCGATTGCATAATCAGCTTCAGGAGTTTCAGAAACTTAACTGCAATGCCTCCCACATGCCCCTTACCCCCAAGTAGTTACTTTTAAATCTGTAAGAAAACTTTCAAGATGAACCAGAAATCCTCCTACACATGGGCAGCATTTTCTAGATGATGAACCACACAAATGAGACTTGGCAGAACTCTGGCTCGCTTTCTGGTTGCCTTTGTTTTAGGTGGTACTTCAAATACAATCACTCATTTGTACTAACAACAACTGCAGAGAACAACAACCCGAGTTCTTTAGAGAGTACACACAAACCCAGATCTCTCTGGCAATGAGCAACCTGAAATGCAACTCAACAAGCTGTTCTGAGGACCTGTTCTTGTGCTTAGTTTAGATGCATGACAAACATGGCAAAAAAATGGATGACTGAAAAAGAATTTTGCACACAGAAGCTGAATGCAGATAAAAAACCCCAAGGTGCATAGCTCAGAAGCAGCCCTGATATGTACTTTGTTCTCTTTTGTAATAAACAGTATAGCAGGAATTATCTATTTAGCATTGTAACCAGTTTTTATTGTAAAACAAAAGCTGTTTCTTATTTATAAATGTTACAGGCATTAGTCAGCACTGCACAGTCCCTCACAAAAAAAAACTGGGGCTGAAGGGGGCTTCTGCTGTGGGATAATCACAGACTGTCAGGGGTTGGAAGGGACCTCAAATGATCATCTAGTCCAACCCCCCTGCCAGAGCAGGGTCACCTAGACCAGATCAGCCAGGAACAGATCCAGGCAGGTTTTGAACATCTCCAGAGAGGGAGACTCCACAACCTCCCTGGGCAGCCCCTGCCAGTGTCTGTCAACCTACCTCACTGGGAAAAAATCCCTCTTCACATTTTGCCCCTTGTCCTGTCATTGGGCATCACTGAGCAGAGTCTGGCTCCATCCTCCTGGCACTCACCCTTTATATATTTATAAACATTGATGAGGTCCCCCCTCGGTCTCCTTTTCTCCAGGCTAAAGAGCCCCAGCTCCCTCAGCCTCTCCCCATAAGAGAGATGCTCCACTCCATCATCTCTGTGGCTCTGCACTGGATGCTCTCAAGTAATTCTCTGGAACTGGGGGGCCCAGAACAGGACACAATACTCCAGATATGGCCTTACCAGGGCAGAGTAGAAGGGCAGGAGAACCTCTCTCAACCTACTAGCCACACCCCCTTTAATTGCCCCTTTTTTTTTTACCCCAGAATGGCATTGGCCCTCTTAAATAATAGTGTGGATTCTCAAAGATCTTAACTGGAAAGACAAGGAAAAGGTTACAGAAGTGTGTATGGCCAGAAACTGGCTCTGGCCTCTAAACCTTTTTAACACTGTGCTACCTAACTCAGGCTCTTTTCTCTTAGAATATATGAAGCTGAATTGCTGCTTGTCAGCTGGGGTCTTTAAGTAACATTTGCACGTTGGTCATGTTAACTATAAAGAAAAATAAAGAACACAGCAAGTTTCACCTGAACATAAGGAAGAACTTCTTTACTGCAAGGGTGACAGAGCCCTGGAACAGGCTGTCCAGGGAGGTTGTGGAGTCTCCTTCTCTGGACACTTTCAAAACCCACCTGGATGTGTTCCTGTGCAACCTGCCCTGGGCAACCCTGATTTGGCAGAGAGGCTGGACTAGATCTCCAGCAATCCCTTCAGCTCCCTGCCATTCTGGGACATGTATAGGTCTGGAGCTCCCAAACTGATACCTGACATGCTCTTCAACCACTGCAGGTGTTCTATCCCTGAACCCTTCTTGAGAATAGAGATCTGAGAGACCTTCTTAGGAAAGACTGCAACAAAGGAGTTACCAAGCACTTCAGCCTTGTTAACATGCAGCTACATTACTAAATCACTCACACCATGCAGCAACAGGATCACTTTTGCCTTACCCAGTCTTTTACTGCTAACAAACTCAAAGGTTCTTCTTGCTGACCTTCATCCCTTGTATCCAGGTGAGCTTTGGCTTTCCAAGCACCATCCTTAGAGGCCACTGTTTGTGGATTCTCCCTTTGTAGCCCACCACTGCTTCTAACTCCCTTATACTGCACTAGCACTGGGACACAGCTCTCTGTAAAGACAAGATGGTCTCCTGATCACCCTACCTGGATCCATGGACTGGTTTTGCATTTGGAAGCTGCTGTTCTTCATGAACTGACAGCCATAATGAAAACAAATTGACACAAAAGCTGGCACAGCCACTGCTTTTTTCAAGATTCAGTATAGTGCACAACTCAGAACTGATCAGGCAGACAAGAGTTAATGATATCACAATTCTTGTTGCTAGAGTAACAGCACTACTTTTCTATTTATTTGTATCATCTGTTGCAGGAAAGACACCAAGGCAGTCTTCTATCTGAAGAAGTTTACAGTACAATGAGCAAAGCATCAAGATTAATTCTGGATGTGTTGGAACTAGTACTAAATTTGTTACAGTGCAACATGAGGGAATTTGGAATTTCTCTCTCCTGCATTTCACCTGTTCACTAGGGAGTGAGGGAAATGATCTGAAAATGGGAATTAGATAAGCTTTTGGGTGCTTCTAAGGCAGAACCAAGGAAAGGGTGATGGAACAGAGATAATACAGGGTTAGACTAATAGAAGTACTTGCCAAGTTCTTCATTTTACTGAATCACTGCAAAAAATTAGCAGCTCATTCTAAGGTAAAGTGAGGGATGATAATCCTGCAGAAGACAGCAAGAGGGCAGAAACTAGGTAATAAGCTTATTATTTCTCTGCCCCATACATTTAATCTGGCAAAGGGGAAGATGTTAAAGCCTTTGCAGTCAGCTGCATATACCTCTAGCATCCAAACAGAAATTAAAAGGTCAGTTTCACACATACACTTGTGTCATTTAACTTTTGGGGAAAGTTTGACATCTTGTTAAGGGAAAGGATTAGCACTTTTAAATTCAACTAACAGAGGAAGAAGCACATCCCCTCTGTGTTAGTTATGAAGGTATAAATGAAATAAATAAATGTATGTATCAGGAACAGAAACTACAGCCATTTTGCAAGGAAATCCAGGCAGGGATTCCTTGAATACAGGTTTTCATTCACTCAAAACAAATTTTCAGTTGGAAGACTGACCTTCTGCACACCATGTGACACCTTTCCCACTACTAAACAGACAGTAACTGATACAGCATTCCCAGATGTTTAATAAATAAGATTTTTGCCTTCTTTAAATCCAGTCAATAGTTTTTTGTCCTTCTAACAAGAGCTTGAACTTCCAAGGTTCAAGTAAAAGTATATATATTCAAGTAAAATATTCAAGTATATATTCAAGTATAAAACTGCAGTCTGGAGAAACTGCTGGTTATGTTAAGGAAACAAGGAAAACTAGAATTTACAGCCATCCTGAACATAAAAAAAGATTCTCAATTACTGAAAGACTTGGGATAGATCAGATGCACTTTTCAGCAACAGAGTAATTCCTCTTCCTCACACTGTACTTGTTGTATGAAGAGAAGTCTTCACACTATATGAGAACCACCTATTAAATTAAATAGTTTGCAAATCAGATCAGCCTTTAAAGCTTGCAAAAATTAATGCAATTGTTCTTCATATGCTGTGGAGCTGAATGTATTCAATAGCTCTAATACAAAAGTCAGAGACAAGGGTTGAGTCCTCTATAAACACCACTACAGAAGACCTCATGATTTATAACTGGAACAGTTTCAAAGTTTCATTCAGCATGTATTTGACATGGGAGAAGCTGCAAACTCAGAAAGCTTACAGATTTTTGTCTTGCAAACTTGATTCTGTTCCTCTGAATATTAGCCACAAACTGCCCAGCTGAACTGACCTCCCATGCTTTCCATTTAAAATCTTTTTAAAATTTTAATTTAGTATCTTAAAAATTTAAAATTTTAATATAGTATCTTTAAAATTTCCCAGAGAACCAGTGTTCAGTAACTGAGCCCTAATTGGTTTCTGCAGAATTTAAAAGGTATGCTTAACAGGCAACCTGCTTCATGCTGGCTCTGTTCCTGGGTGACTTGGTCTAGGTGACCCTGCTCTGGCAGGGGGGTTGGACTTTCATTTCTAGATGAAATCCAGACAGAGGGATCTTATGAGTGGCATCACCTAATGAAAGGGGGAGGGAGCAGAAAAAATAAATTAAGAAAATCCAAGTTATGAGAAGCCTTGTTGTTTCCTTAAATGATACAGCTGTCTTCTTTGTATCTCTTGTACAACTATACATACACACACAAACAGACAAACCTCTTCATTAGAGGCAGCTATCAAAATATTGCTTCTGTCAGCAGAAGACCCGTGGGTTTGGGATGTAAGCAAACACACACACCCCTTTTTAAAGGCCATGATCTAAATATTTGACATAGGAAAACAAGGGCCAGGTTTGTTCCCTCTGTAAAGAAGGAAAGGAAGTGTCCTAATAGAAACAAACTGGAATCTATAAACACTGTTTAAGAGTCACAAAAGAAACAAGGCAAGCCACACCAGACACAACAATGGTATAAATACTTTAGCTTTGTTGATACATGCAAAGCTGCAAAACTCAACTTTTAAATACAAACTAGTATCTGAGTTACTTTATTATGAATTAGAATTTCACTGTGAAGATGAACACAAAGTCTATCAAGGGAAGAACATATTGCTCAGATGGACTTGGCATTTAAAGCTAAATGAAGTTTAAAGACATAATGCAGTGCTTATTGAATTAAAATAGGAAGAATTTACAAATTCAATATAATTGAATACAAATAACTGTCACTGACAAAACCATTTGGGTTCATTTACTCTGCCATTTGTGAGTAGAAGAAACATGTAAAAGGTGACTGTGACAAGCTGCTCTGTCACTCCTTTCTCTTCAAAACCTGACAAGTTGCCAGAAGGAGAAACTATAGGCTTACAAAACATTTGGATACAGATGAGCCTAAAACTGTATACCTTTGAATATCATTCTTTTTCTCCATTGATACTTACCAGCAGCCTGGCAGTGGAACCAAAAACCATGTGGTGTTTTTTCTGCAAAGAGCAGGAGAGATGGGAGAAAAAGAACAACCATCATCCAACATCCATAGAGATTTAACTCTCAACTAAACACTATAGTTTCAATATAGAAAGAAACAGCATCATCTTCTTTTGTGGCCCTGTAAAAGTGCCAGAACTATTTTTGACAGTTATTTTCAGTTATATGTATTATAAAAAAAGCCAGAGTATACTGTATAGTGTCTGTGTGTTTAGGTCCAATCAAGACCAACATTGATTGGCACAATGAATGCACAAACATCTGAAAGTCCTCCTGTATTTATTCTACCCTCTTTCAAGCTTCATGCAGTTCTGACACTTTAGCCCATTCTTCAGAAGCAAATCAGCACTGCTTCAGCACTTTAAGAAGTCCAAGCACTTAGAGTAAAAGAAATAAACCTGTCTTAATACCAGAAATCTAATCTGAGCAGCAGTAGGTGACACTAGAAAGCCTCCCTCTCACCCTAAAGCAAGATGAGCTACTTGTCTCCCTTTCTTGGAACTCACCTGGATCTATGAAGTGATGGCAATCAGCCATTATGCCATCTTGTAGGGAGTACCTGACACACCCAGCCTCACAAGGAAGGAAGTGCTGCTCACAGTGGGGTGGCAGCTTCCCATGGCTGTCAATGTCCAGCAAGTAGAGGACTTCTGAAACCATAGCTGAAAGAAAAACAAACAAAAGCCAAATCAAAGAAACAAAAACACATTTTCACAAGAACCACCAGTGGTTACAGCAAGCCATCCTGGGCTCCCCTTGCCCAGTAAAAGCACTGGTGTGCCTTATATGAATCACTAAAGTAGGTTAATGACTAAGTAAAACAGATCTTGCTCTATATCTGAGCTGACAAGGCACTTATGCAAGAGTCAGGGGTATTGGTAGTCCTGGTACACCTGACATAGAAGCTACTGTGTGTAGAGATCAGGGAGAACTTTTTTTTTGCAGATTTTT
>JAOEGS010003285.1:0-14468 GCA_025447755.1 Corythornis vintsioides
ATATATATATTAGAATAAATATTTTTGTAGTATTAAAGGAATTTCCCTGAGGATTTTTCCCCACATTTGTATTCAATAATTTACTATGGTGATTATATTTAGCTTGAAATGAATTATTTTCTAATCAGTATTAAGCTAAAAGAATAGTTATTTAATAAACATGGCCCTTAATTTTAATTGATTTTTAGCCTGACTTCAAAGTGACATTTAAAAAATTCTTTTAGTTGTTAAAAATTATGAAATATTTTCTTTTTAAACAATGAGCATGGCAGATAAAGCACCTCCTCCAAAACATGCTGAGTAAAAATGTATTTCACTTTAAGACTTTATCTCTTTTTCTTTCTGCCTCACTTTAGAGACCCAGATAACAACTCCCACATTTCCAATGACTCCTTATTTTAGGCAGCTATTTAAACTTAAGCAACCTCAGTAGTATAGACACCCAATATAGTCAATGGGGCCTGGAGAGGGCAGTTCAGAGCACCCTCACTACTTAACTCTCTTCACAGTATAATTTCCTGATTATACACAGTCCCAGATGTGTCTATTGCAGCGTCTATTGCAGGCAAGTGAATTAAATATCTAAAATTGGATGGTATGAGCATGTTATCCTTAACTTCTTGGGTAAGGAAGTAGAACATGCATTTTACTGTAGAATTGTGGTCTTTATAAACCCAGAAATGCTCAACAACCTGTAGCTGAAAAAGTATGACTTAATTCAGAGGAAATATTATGTTGTTTAAGAGAGTCGGGAGAGATGATTTAAATGGTTCTGCCACAAACTTCCCCTGTGGCCTTAGGCAAGTCACTCAGGGCAAGAGTTTTATGGGAATCTGGAGACTGACTCCAGAGAATTTTCACTAAGTAACTTTGCAAATTTAGCCACTGAGCTTTATTCTTTCGTTTTCCATATGCAAAATATAGATGGTGTTATTTCCTCTCTCACCTTTTACCTACAAAATCTTGTAGGTGTAATTCTCTATTAAAAGAATGACCTAAGGCTGAGAGACTACACACCATGATAAAATTCCACTACATCTAAATATTCTCTAAAAAGATTATGACTTTGTCTAATCCATTGTTATTAAGTTTGAGGTGCAATTCTTCCAATTCCCTGTTGCTGAATAATTGAAGTTTCTTCAGAAGTATTTACTATGGGACAACAGCCATCACTAAAGCAGTCAGGCAAAGTTATATACTATTGTTTTAATTCCCAAAATCGAGTGCAGATATTTGGAATTCAAGTATCTGCCCATTTAAATTTAAATGTACATTTCCAATATCTGCCAGCTAACCTAACTTGAGTGTGAGCCTCACACCAAGATTCTCCCATAGCAAGGCAACTCCAAGCACTGGTACTGCAGCCTCTCTCCCACTCACTGACCTCATGTATCCTTTATCTCCCAGCCACGTTTGTGTCCAGGGTCACAGGACATGGAAGGGGTCATAGCACTGAACATGTCTGCAGCTTCTATTGGAACAGCTTCTATATAGATGGTCTTGGTAGATGTCACAGAAAGGCTGTACCACAGCATTGCATCCACTCCCGTGTCATGTACAATGACAGTTCTTATGTGCTCCCCTTGACAGGGCTCAAGACTGAAGAGTTTCAGAAGCTGAATCACAGCACACTCAGGTTTCCATCAATGCTCATCTGTGCTACTTCGATTCACTTTCTGCTGACATTTTGCCAACAAAACAACACAAGCCTGATTTCCTCTTGCCATACTTTCTAACAAGCAGATGACTTGTGGATATGTCATTCAGCTGGGTTTTCACCTGTGAGAAAGCAGCCACTGCCTACATGGCAGTGACTTGCTACTAGCTCTAGCTGGCACATGCCTCTTTTTGCATCATTCTGTGCTCATAGGCGTATCTTGGCTAAATTTGATGGAATACATTTTACCATACTTTTTTTTTCATGTATTAGCACTTCCAACATACTGAAAGCTTGCAATACATATGCTGGGCACCACTCCAGATATATATATGACCTCATAAGATTTAATGAATTTTTGATATTAATTTGTTTTGCAGTTATTGTGTATAAATGGAAGGTTTGACTAAGAGTACCTACCCTAGCTAAGCTACGGTCATTATATACCAAGGGGACCATAGAAACACTACATAATGAGTGAAACTTGAAAACCAGAATTATTTCAAGTAAACATATGTAAAATGACATTTTATTCACCAAGTTATTTGTCATCATTCCTTTCACAAGCTGAAACAGGCCCACAGAAAGAGTTTCTAATGTATTTTAGCAAGTTACTGCATTACACTGAGCAGTACCTTGCCCTTTGAACAGTCCTATTGATTTTAGTTCAACATAAGATTGGCAGAATGGGAATTAGCAACTGCAGATGGACAGCAATTCCTTTCTTAATTTATATTCGCTGAGTCATGTTTGACAACATTTTTTTTCTTTTTAAAGGAGGATCTGTCTCCTCTGAAACCAAATGTAAATCTCCTCAGTGCATCTAATCCAGACATTTCTCCTGGTGATTTCCCACCGACTTTTGCTGGCAGACGATCCCACTCAATCAATGCCGAAAGTTCATTAGTTTCCGTGAGGCAGGGTTTTGCTTGCCCCTATTGTAGTCATCTTTTTACCATTTCTCTGCCCCAGACTTCATTAATGAAATATTTTCTTCTAATAAAGTTCTGCAGTATAAAACAGCAAGTTTCCAGGGCACATTTCTTCTTTTCCAAGTTTAACTTTTTGGCAACACCTCTCACTTTCATTTTTGTTTTAATCCCAAATCCACTGCTGCTATAATCCTGCTATAATCCTTGCTTTAATTATTTCCCCTATTATATAGTTAATTGTAATTCCAATACTACTTAATATTGTATCTAGAAGTAAACTCATCTTTGTCATCTGATGAACATATTAATTTGGGAAGCAATTTTAAAACAATTCAGTGCCATATCCTTGATTTCCAATATTAATTATGTAGTTCAATGTATACCTCTCACATACATATTTCACATGTCGGCATAAATACTGTCTCAGATCATCTGGCCAGAGTAATGAGTTACAGCAGCCAGCTTACCCCATACCATCTCATCATTCTCAGAAGATAAAAAACAGTCTATCTCTTTGTTAGCACATGAGGAAGTAATTTAATTGCTCTAAAATATTCCTTCCCACGTGAAGGTTCTCAGCTCTTTTACTGTAATCTCCATCACTGGAAAAAAAAAAATTCATTTGCTAGTATGTAAGTACTAAAAAATAAATCAGGAGGAAAGTTTCTGTAACATCCTAGGTCAGTTTGTCCCTTCAAAGTTAGTAAAGTTTCTTTTCCTTGGAATGGGTATCTAAAATTGAAGTTCAAACTTCCTAAAGTTCTCTACTAGTTTTATTCCAAATGCAGCAGCAACTGTATTGACATCTAGGTTTAACACACTCCCTGTAGATCCTACATTAGTTGGAGGCTTGACTCCAACCCAAAGATATTACTTGCCCCTTTACTTCGAGTTGTGTCATTGAGGAATATGTATTAATTAGGTGCATCTTGGTGTCCAGCCTGTAGAGAATATAAATCCCACAACCTCACACAGGGTGTTTTAGTTGTTAGGGGAAGTTTATCTAGTTTTTTCACTCTGGAGGACTTTGATTTAATTCAAAGCAAGAGGCCAGAAATCATATACACATTTATTCTAAGAGAAAATTATTGTCTTCTGTATCTTCTACTTACTATCTTATTTTTTTAAATGTCCACTCCATTAACACAAACATAGGCACCAACACTGACCTTTTCTTGGCAACATAGCTTTCAATATGTCTTCTGTCCCCCTTTTTTGTCCTTCTGTTACTTTGTATTTGTGTACCAGTAGCAGCTGTAGACCTCTGTTTGGAATTACAGGCATATTTTCTTGACAATCCTTTCATTAAAAACTGAGGTTCTCCATTCCAAAGTAGTCTGTTTATCTGTTACATCACAGTGCACTAAAAGGAAAAATTTTTCCCCAAAATAAGCAGAGAAAATATATAATCACTAATTACATAGTTCTCTTGCTCTTGGAACACACATACCATTTTCTTCCCTGATATTCTGGCAATAATATAATATTATATTTTAAATCTCACTTCACTGTGATTTGACCACACTCTAACTTCCCAGTGAGAGGAAGCAGCTCCTTCCTCAAATAGTTTATTGATAGACTGCTACAACAGGTACATATTAATAAAAAAATCAGGGAAATCTTGTTAAAAACAAAAGGGAACACCACCATTTCCACATGCTGCTTCCACCTGCCATGGTTTACTCCTGCCTCTCACTCTCAGTTTCCCAGCAACAGCATGTTCACTCAATCCCCCAGTCAATAAACAGCACTGAGCCCAGCAAGGAATTACTTCAGATGCTTCAACCAAAAGGAAACAGAAGAGCTATTGAAGTGAAAACTATCACTTCTATAAAATAACAACCCTTTGCATAGGATTGCATGTTATAAAGCTTTGATAACACAAATTACCTCCTGTCCTTTTTGTGTGTGTGCTACGCATATTTGACTGAATTTAATACTGTGTAATTATACCAGAGATCAAGTTGATCCATGACTTTTTACAGAAAGTATCACAGCAGAGACCGGGTCACACTCAAGTATTTTGGCCTTGGAAAAAACTAAATAAATGAGATAGTTTTTAATCACATTTTTGAAGTGCCTCTTAGATTTTTACTGCCTGACTTTCAATGCTGCAGTATAAAATAGACTCGTTTTATACACTTTACGTTCTATTATGTACGTTTGGATACCTGGTTGTGCAGACATTTTTCATTGCTTCAGTTCTGTGCAAATAAACATCTCTCAAACACAGAGAAGTGCTATAAAATTCTACTTCCATGCTGGCATCTCTAGTAATAGCAATGGAAAGCTGTATGAAGAGATATAAAATTTCCATAAGAAAATTCCAAGAACTTAAGTGGTTGGATCAGAACCTATGATCCAGGAGACCTGAAATGGCCAGTGAAACATTTCAGAACAATATCTCATGCTGACAGATATAATTGCTCACTAAAATGTATAAGATGTTTCATAATTCTCACAGAAAACAACTTTTCAATTAAGGTTGTAAAATGGTTCAATAAGGAAAGAGATAAGATGCAGAAAATTTGTCATTTAAGCCAGGTACAATTCAGTCTGTATTTTCATCAGTGGTGTATTCTGTGAAGTATAAATATCCTCTCAAAGACATATCTAGTTAAGTGTTTTGTGATACCCAGATGAAATTATGTTTTTATAACGCTAGATCCAAAATTTCATGAAAGTCAACTGAAAAGCTGCTATTATTTGCTTGGTTTAGTGAGCAGTGACGGAATTCCTTTGGAATTAGTCTTGTCCTTATTTATTCTTCTCAAACCCAATTAATTTCTCAGTGAAGTTTCTGGGAATCTTGCTGGCCATTGCCAGTCACTTCTACCTCCAGACTCCAAAGTGTGATGGGATCAGCAGAGGGTTTCCTTATTTCTGTAGCACTTACTCTTCTAGAGAAGGCATGAATTGTATTGGCAAATGCATTGAAAATGTTTCATTTCAGTACTTCTTTTTTTTCTATTTTTTTCTATCTTCATAAAGGATAAAAAGGAAAGCTGGGTTCAGATGGATTCATCTGATTTAAATGATCTCCCAAATGTGCTCTGTGAAGTCTAATAAAAGTTAACATTGCTCACTTATTCCTGGCCAGAGCAAGTTGCAACCCTATAGCAGCTTCAAACCATTTAAAATAACTGTGTTTTGGCCTATCTCACTGCAATAATAACTATTTTTAATTTATTTTCCATTAATTTTACTCCAGATTTTAATCTGATATTAGTGAATCTCAGTCAACAACATATTTTTAGTGAGAGTGACTAGTTGACTGCAACATAAATTAAGTCTCTTTATTATGCCAATAAAAAGTCTTCAACTTTAGTATATTTCTGTAGAATCACTGTTGCTTCTATCATCTCATGTAAAGCCTTAATCAGGCCTAAGTGTAAAATGAGATCAGTCAGAGCTTTATTCTATCATTTTTTTCTTTTTCTGACCAACGTAGACCAGTTAGATACAGAATACTGAGCTGTTACCTTTTTATTTTACTGAAATATCTCTGCAGGGATAAACATACTCTTCAAGAAGTTTTTATTTATTAATTTTAAAGTGAATAATAAAGTGAAATGTTCTGATACTGATATGGACATAAATTCACATGCCTCTGAAATGTATCTAGTTATATAATAGTGGAGTTTTATGAAGTTCAGCATAGTCTTCCATTTTTCTACTTTCAGTCTATATAAATCTTGCATCACTACAGTCACTCCTTTTAACTTTTTTTTTTTTTTCCTCTTTCTTTATTCTCTGGAGTATTAGAACCTTTCTTCATTACTACTGTGCAAATACATATGATAGTAGTATTTGGAGTGCAAGGAAAAATTATCCCTGTGTTATGCAAACATCGAACAAAACCCAGTGTTGCCTTGAAAGGTGGTAGTGTCAAGTGAGGTGTGAATAGAGAAGCAGGTAGAAGGTGACAGCATGTAGGCAAATGAACAGCATGAGAAGTTAAGAGTATATTTGCAAGACTTATGCTTCTTGTTCTGTTGGGTTTTAGGTCATCCCTACATCCTTAGTAGGGATGATTACAAATAGCTGGCACAGAGTACTAGGTGAGAGATGAGGTAAAAGTAGAAGAGAGCAAAGAATGAATAGGACAGACAATGCTCACCAGCTGGCTTTGGATGCCCAGAAGATACACCAAGGCTGAAAAGAATCTTCAAGAGATTTAAGAGACATAATATGGCAGCTGTAATGGTATGGCTTTGGTTTTTATCATTTAAAAAAAAAAAAAAGCCCCAACATATACATAGGCATGTGAGAGAATACAATAAGGGATTTTTAAAAGAGCGTTGCCTACAACATCACATAGTCTAACATGGGGAGAAAATCTTTGTAAGATTCATACACGTAAGTTCAAAACAGAGAAACTTCTGGCTTTTTCACATTGTTTAAAAACTTGTCTGCATGGTTATATTGACTAGGATAACTACAGATGAGCAACTATCAGACCCTCAGTATTGTTTATTTTCTGCAGACATTCTATTATAGAATAAAAGGATTTAAAGGATTATTCTGGAACAGAGAATTCCCACAGGAAGGCAGAGGCACACTGGCACCATTACAGAGGAATAATAACACCCTGTAAACATGTCCCAGGTTTTACCCCACCTTGTGTCAAGGCATTCAAAGTCCCTGTAGAAACATTCAGGTGCTCAGCACCAAAGCTGTTATATTCTTGATCTCTGCAGTGCCCTGTTCTTTAGGAAGGTCTCCCTTGCTGCAGTGAAGCACTACACTCTGGAAAATCCAGGGAAAAAAAAAATGTTTATAGCAGGAATTTCTGTTAGCTGCCTGTGATTCTCAGCCTAAGCACAGAACAGGATGGAACAATGACATGTATGGTGCAAACAAGGAAAAGTGAGAAAAGTCAACAGAACTGATTCACAGATGCTCAAACTAGCATCAGCAAAATTGTTACCATAAACATTTAGTTAAGAGTAATGGGATTTTGCACAGCCAGCTTGAATGCACCAAAAATCCCATCTTTCAAATGGAACAAGACATTTCTGAATCACAGAATCACAGAATGTTAGGGGTTGGAAGGGACCTAGAAGATCATCCAGTCCAGCTCCCCTGCCAGAGCAGGATCACCTAGACCAAGTCACCCAGGAACACATCCAGGCGAGTCTTGAGTGTCTCCAGAGAAGGAGACTCCACAACCTCCCTGAGCTGTACTTATGTTTCAGTTCAGTTCTTGAGATTACCCACTGCTGTTATATTGAAAGGGTTAATTCTGCCATCACTTACCATGTCCCAGTCAAACCAGAATTATACTGGAAATAGTAAAAACCTAATGTTGCTACCTGCTTATTTCTTTTAATCTGAGTCACTGCAGCTTCACTGGAGTGATTCTCATTGACACCCATGTGAGACGACAATTAAGGTTTCAAGCTTGTAGAAATAGATTTAATTCATGGCCAGTTCTGGTCTTTAAAGTCAAGTTACCATTTGGAAATTTGCTACTTCCATTACACTTTTACAATCCATAATTCTGCTAGAGAAAAACATGCACAATGGAGAAAACTGTCACAGGCAGGACAATCAGCCAAGGCGTAAAAGACTTTTTGTTCTTCCCTCTGTGCAAAAAAAAACCACTATGTATGAACTGAGTCCCAAATCATGAATCCCTGAGTTCTATAAATCTTCACAAATAGAATTAAAAGTGACAAATTTATTATGTAATTCTGTTGCTCTGTCTGCCACTGTGGCAAGGGACCAGCCTGTGTCCAAAGCAAAACTAACTACAAACCACTCTGAGGAGTTGTCAGTGCCCACTTTCCCTTTTAGATTAATCTTCATATAGTATAATTTGAATTAAAAAAATAATAATAATCACAGTCAGCTAGATAGCACATGTTGAGTACTCTCTGAATTAAAGGTCTGACCACTTGTAAATTGGCAGTTCTTCAAAACCATAAGAAATGGAACAATAATGAGTATTTTTGCGTCCTGAGAATGCAGGCACCAAACAGAGCTTCCCATTTCACATAAAACTGGAAGAAGATTGTATCGACAGATAGAAACATGTAGAAGTAGTTAGGTACTCTCTGAGGGAACTTACATATATTAATTTGAGTGAGGAGTTGTAAGAAAAGGATTACTTAAGGTTAAAGATTAAGTTTTCCTTACCAGATATTTGGGTCTTTTGAGTAAAAAGTTTTGTTACATGTCGGTACTGCCCGGGATATTGGGAATGTCACTGCAGCTGTACTAGTGACTGGCAGGCTTCAGGACATGGAAAGGGATGTGATTGGACAAAATGACATTTTTATTGAATAAAGTTATTTACTCAGTCATGTGACAGTGCAATAAAATGCATTCTACATCCCTACTCTACTGTCATTGCTGTGTAATGTTGTGGTTTCATAGACAATTTAAGCCAATTTAAAACTGCACTGTGACTGAAAAGGGCTGTCCCAGATTCTGCCCTGGGCTGGCTGGAGAATAAGACAGATCAGTGGCAATTCATCATAGATAGATCTGATCAAGAAAATGCATCCCAAGTATGACATTAGATCCACCAATACCAGCAGTAAACATCAATTTAACAAGTCCTAGATCACCCTGTTAATTTGTTGTATCCTGATCTGTATTACAGGTTTGGTCACAGAATACGTGTGTGCATGATTATGCCCACAGAGAGTTTCTGAAGACACCCTGGGCAGATCAGTCACACTTATAACCTCTCCAACTCACTGTCTAACCTGCTTTCCTCTGTGGATCAGCAGGCTTCATCTGTGCTGCTATGAATCTGATACTGTCAAGGCAATGCTTAATAACGCTGAACTAATTTTAGATTCTTGGGTAAAGAGGTCAGTTAGGAAAATACTGCTGCTGTCTCACTTTCAGATAAAAAGATTAACACCATGGATTCACCAGCAATATGCACACATTAGAGAAAGAACATCTTTTCCCAGACAGATTCTGCCTGATTGTGTGGTTGGGATGTTCCCAAGCTGCCACAAACTATTCCAATTTGTCCACAGTGACTTTTGAACAGTTAATTTGCATACTGGAATAAAAAATAGTGGTTTGGGGATACAATTACAGCTAATTGCTGCCAAACTCACTGTCCAGGGGTTTAGTCGTACAATTTTCAGCAGCAGTTGGATATTGTAATACTTCATTCCCTAGCCTGTATTTATTACAGATGGAATCATCATATAAAAGGAAGAGCTGTTCTTTACTCACTTTCTTATATGGCGTGCTTTTAAAGTACAGCTGTCTACCAGATGCACAAAAATTAAGACATTTAATTTCTTCTCTCTGAGCACACCTCCATTAATGTTAATGGCAGCCAAGTCTGGAAGTAGGAAGAGAGCTACAGTGAACAGACTGAATGTAACGGCTTGCCCAGTTCAAATTCATCTGGTTGTTTCAAAAAGAAAGGCAGAACAGTCATATTGCAAAGCACATATCCACCATTGTGAGAAGTAGAAATTAATTCTTGATTGATGTTAGAGGCATAGTGGACATTATGTGCTGAATAATATTAACCTTTAAATGCATCACCTGAAATTCAGTAATATGTTGAAGCTATGGTATATAAAAGTGCCATTTTTGACTACATATATTTTATTCTACAGCTTCTATGATGATTTCCTGGATTTCTATTTTTTTAAATCTTTTCCCTGCTTTGTCAATTGTAGTTTTTAATCCACTTGGATTACTGTGTATCCTGTTCCCTTGGCTTTGTCAACGTGGCTTTCTGAGGTACTAATAGATGGGGCAGATCAGAAGCAAAATAGCCTATTTAGAGTCTGCTGTGCAAAAATTGTCTAAAATTTGCCTCAGAGTGCTTTTGACAGATTTAATAATTCGTCCATCACATTGGTGACTCTGTCATAATTAGGTATTATGGTAGTTCCTTTTTTTTCTATACAGTGTTTACAGTTAAGTAAAAAGTGCTTATAAATAATATATACTTGTCAAACAGGACATTTATGTCCATATTATTTGATATGGGGGTTGAACAGATTAAGAATTTATTTGGGCTCATTTCCTATGACCTAGAGATTCAAGCTTGTGTCACAGGAATTACAAGATTAAAACTCCTGTTACAGATATACTAAGAATCCAGCTCATTGCTATGCTGCAATCTCCTTTTGTTCAATGCACTATATTGCTTGTTCATAGTTGATTGAGATATAAAACCGATTAATCTGCAGTTCTACAGAAGCAGATTTTAAGGTTAATTGTGGAATTTCATTGTATCTAAACTGTTTAAGCCTCCAAGTGGTTAGTGTCCTAAATCTGAACTCTGTTCCCTTCCACATAAAAAGTACATACTGCCCTCAGCATCTGCAGTTCAGAGCGTAAGCCACACAAAAGTTCTGTCACAGATTAATTTCTGTCTCTTAAATAATGTGTATCTATGCTTGCAATTTAGAAGAGTTTAAAATTCCAAAATTTAAAAGCTGAAGTCATCTTGCCTAAATAATCTTGTGCATCTGATTTGTGTCTTTGGGTGTTGTATTATTAAATGGCCACAAATACACTAGTAGCAACATTTCTAAGTGACATGTTAAAGCTTTCTTTTAGAAGATACCTTCTGTGAAAATTCAAGTTCCACATTATAATATCATTACAGGAGACCATAATCTATCACAAAATTAGGGATATATGTAGAAGTACTTCTGATATTAATAGAATACATGCAGGAAACTTTGCTTCCTCTGCTAATCTTCATAGCAAAGATTTTTAAAAATCATATACCACTGTCTGCAACAAATGTTCACCAGGACTTTGATTTTCAAAAAAAAAAAAAAGAGTAAAGAAAAGTTAAATTTGAAAGATACCTCTGGATTTGGTGGAATTAGGCACCAAGGTGGTCAAGCCACCCTATAAGCCTATCCAGAAGAAACAGGCTTAAACCCTCTGCCAGCCCTACCTTCTCTGTACGAATATTATCTCATGAGGCTGATCACCAAGGGAAGAGGTGACAGGAGGTGAGCGTGCAGCTATCTTAAAGGAGACCTGGCACTATCAGTGTTCTTGGCCATCCAACTGCAGGTTTTCCCCCCAGACAGGGTTACACAGCACAAGCTGCATCAGCACAGCTCCAAAGCTTCTCCTGAACACAGCTGCTGTACTGCAGCCACCCACAGCCTGCTCTCCAGCCACATATGGCCCAAGCTCTGAAGAAAGGGCCACCCATAAGACATGACAATCTTTGGTATCCAGGTGACTGCAAAGCCAAAACAAAGCAGCGCCTTTCCTGGACTACACTTGGGGGATTTACAAATCCCCAAAATCATTATGAAGTTCCAAATACACTACACAGTTATTAGCTTCAGATTGTTCATTGATTGCCATTTCATAACAGAGAAATGTGCTATTATTGTATCATTAGGAGTTTATGGCTTGATAAAACATAATCATTTCTAATTTGCGGAGATGTGAAAATACAAATCTGGACTATGTATTTGAATATGTCATATCTAAAAATCCTGATGAACCAAAATTAGAATTATTTTTTTTTAATTAAACAGCATTTTTCTCCATATCAAGAAGTATCACAAAGGGTTTTAAAGACAGGTTATAAATAGTCCATTCTGGTAAGTGCTTTTAAAGTCCACCTTGTATTTAGACCAGAAAGCAGAAAATACTGAATACTGACAGAAACAGCACCACAGAAATACATGCATTACTTTCCAGCATCCCTGTATTCTATTACATTTTATTCATAGCTAATACATATATTATATAAAACAATGGAAAACTGTAGGAAAAAAAAAAAAGAGTAGAAAATTATAAGGTACCTCATTAGAACAGCTGAGAAACAGCAAATATTTCTGTCTTATTTTACTGACTGTACAAGAGCACTCAGTGTAAATTTTTCATGTTAAAGTTCAAACTCAACTGTCTGATAGTCTAACCTTTTGCAATGTTTTATAAAGCATTCTGAAATTGCAATTGGATGCTTTTTTAATATTGGGAAAATGTCACAAAGTGTTTATTTGTTAAATTAAGTCTTCCAGTATTTTTCAGGGGAAAGAAAAATCTATGAGACTTAAATATTATATCCAATAACTTTCATTCTATCCTCAAATGATCCACTTAATGTACATTAGATAACTCAGAGATAATCACTCCAGTTTAAGATGCTTATAGCAAGGAAAGGAAGGCCCATGTGGCACTGCTTGTGCTTCCTTAAATCTCTCTGTTTATAATGTTAACCTGAAGTGGGATGCAATTTCCCTGAAGTTGAATTGCAATTTTGACAAAACTAAATACTTCAGCTACCAGGAAAGAATAATAAAATATTTTTTTCATTTTCTCTATCACAGTCAATTCACAAATGCTTTGAACTCTACTGAAACAGTTTAAAAATGTGGTTTTATCCATCCCTTATGGTCCAATGTCCAATTCTCAGCACACTTATAATCTACTCCCTGCCACTATACGAATCTTAAAATATTCTACCTTCTGGCTTCACCAAGAAATACATTTAGGAAGTCATAAACTCTGCTACTTTCTCTTTTGGCTGCTGTTACTAAGTCAGCTACAGTTCTGTGGAATACATCAGTTTAAACTAATTCTTACACAAATATTGCTTTCAAAAACACCATTCACCAAAAATCTGGTTCATTTCCTTTACCTTTCTCAGTCATATAAGATTTAATTTTATTTTATGCTACGTTCTTATATCAGAAATTCTTTATTAACTTTTAAACATGAAAAATAACTGAAAATAATTGCTTTCACATTATTTTTACATGCAAAAGCTGTTAATCTGATAGAAGGACTCCAAATACAGGAAGCTCTTTGCAGAACATTATGGAACCGGTATGTTTTACATCTGTGAGCACCCCAGAAGTAGAGATATTCAAACAATTATAAAGCATGTGGCAGTGGAGACACTGTGAGAACATATGAACACAAAACATAAACAATGAGGAAAACAGAGACAAAAGTCATATTCAACAGATCAAACATATAAGAAATTATTTTAGAATAGCAGTGTCTCTGTATCTCTAACCTCAGAGAGAAAATTTCAGGAGAAAAAGGAGTAAGACTCAGAGTGCTTTGAAAGAAATCAACTCCAACCCCTGACATCCTGTGAATACTAATCCAAAATCAGCAGCAAGAAGATATTTCAATTCCATAGTCAGAACATTTAGGAGAGGCTGGCTATGTATCCAGACTCCTCCAAACTGGAACAGTTTGACTGATTAAATACAAACTTAACCACCTTTCAGTCCCATCCTTCAGAATCTCACACTACACTTGTGCATTCATTTTCAATCAAGCTAAACAGAAGAATTCTAGTCTGGAATGGCATAGATTATTTCACATAATTTAGTCTCTTCTTTTTTGTAAATTGCCATTGACCTACAACTCATTATTTTTACTTGTTACAACTAACAACTTGTTATTGTTACTGCAGAAAATAATAATAATAATCACTACAGAAATTGAACTATTTTGATTAAGATTCTGCAGTCTACTGAATATTAGTCCTAATGCATCCAGATTCCTTATTTATATTTTAAATATCAGCCTTAAATACTAATGCAAGCATTTGACTTGTTCCCAATGGCTTATCTATATAGTGATGTGTGAAGGAAACAGTCTGTTCTTTGAGATACATTTTTAAATTAAGGCTCAAATCACATATTTTTTTAATAAGATTTTGACCTGGAATGCTAGAAATCTTGAAGATCAAGTATTGTTAAATAATTTTCAATAATAAAATTCTTCTGACATCAGCATAGATTCAGTTATTCACGGATAGATTTGAGATTTTTGGATTGACTTTGAAAATCTCACTGATGAAATCAAGTGTCAATACAGACATTCTTGGCACAGCTGCCTTCCTGGTAGTAAATAAATCAAAACAAATGTTAATATTATTAAAAAAAAGA
>JAOEGS010003285.1:14568-27759 GCA_025447755.1 Corythornis vintsioides
AGAAAACCAAAACCCAAACCACACAAAATTGCAGTAATATTGGCCATAAGTGTGAAAAAGAACCCTGAGTTTCCAGGAGCCTTCAAAATCTGCAGCTTGTATTTGTAATCCACCGAGTGGCAAAATAGAATCTCCACCAACTGTAAGAATAATCAAGATGTGAATTTCAGCAAAAAATAAAAGAAGAAATTCCCCAGAGACAGTGTAAGTTTTGTTTACGGTGTTCTGGAAAATTTCCTAGCAAAGCGTTCCCTGTTTCCTACACAACTGAAACATTCAAATGCTGTTGCCCAGAAAGCTCAGGGTTACAAGGGGGAAGCGTGTGCTAGTTTGCTCTGATTCCACCTTAACAAATGTTTCTCATCTTGACCTGATGATTATACCCAGTAAGTGCAGAGCAGACACCATGTTGGTGTTGGCACTGCCAAGTGCTGAAAGATTGATCCATATGTAGTACATCTGTATGTGATTTGCCATTATCCCAATTCAAACAGCTTTGTAATATGTACTATTAGGAAGGCTAAAGGGAAATATTTACACGTAAATTTGGAATTGTCACCAAGTTATTTTTTTATACATTAGATTCAGAGTTGGATATGTGGTAGTTAAGACTTTTGCATAGAGAAGGGTAAAACTCTTGCCATGTTAACCAGAAAAAAAAAAAAAAAAAAAAAAAAAAAAAAGAAAGGCCTCAGAGCTCCATTTTCCCAGCTTGGCTCTCTCTGGCATCGAGCAGATCAATGTCTGTCTCACATTTTCCAGCTCTACAAGCAGCACCTGCTCCTGAAAAATGCCTACAGTGCCTCTTTGTAAAGGCAAAACTGGCCCAGGGCTTCTCAGCACAGCAATAGCAGCAAGAACTACTGGCATTGGAAAGGAGAGGGATTGGGTCACACCCTTTGCAGGAAGGGGAAGAAAGGAGGGGAAAACAAGTCAGAGATCTGGAAAGGGAGCAGAACGTGGTTGCTCTGATGCTGCTCAAAGAGATGAGATGATACAACATGGGGTGACAGATTTTTCACACCTGAAGTGACCATGCCATGTACATTGGTGAGTCAGGGCTAGTTTTTTTACCCCTAATTGTCTTGCTGCCTTAGGTGACAACTGCTCTGCCTGTGCCTACTGTGAGCCCTGAAGAAAAGAACAGAAAATGCAGCTTTATTACAATTGTAACAAGAAAATCTTAGCAATTCATCATGTGAGTTGCTTATGTACCATTAGAGGTCACTGTCCTGCTTATGACATAACCATTAGCTACATTTCAATAGTAAGGATACAAGCCATTATTTAAATCAACATTAAAAAAAAAACCTTTATTATACATGCCTGTAGAAAACTGAAGCATAATGAAGCAAAATAAAGCCTATTACAATATGACAATTGAGTTTTAATTCCTCAATAATTTATCTTTTTCCCGATTACTACATGACTGCATAGTATGATACTCCTGAAGGAGGAAAGCCAGCTTGTATGAACTGGCTGGCTGAGAACAGAGAGGCAGCAATTAAGAAGGAAATCAGTGAGCTGATGTGTGTTTTGCAGCTTTGGAAAATAGACCTTGACACACTTTCAGCAAGAGAGCTGAATCTGCTGTCAATGCCTTAAACAAAGCCAATTTCAAAACAACCAGGAGAGCAATAACCAAAAGACTGGGAAGAGAGAAAGGTACTGGGAAGAGAGAAAGGTACTGGGAAGCTGCCATATGAGGAAAGGATGAGACAATTAGGTTTGTTCAGCCTTGAGGAAGGAAGACTCAGGAGAGAACTCATCACCATGTTCTGGTATTTAAAGGGTGGCTTAAAAAAGCTGGAGACTCCCTTTTTATGAGGAGTCACATGGAAAAGAAGATGGGTAATAGGTACAAGTTAGTTCTGGTGAGATTCTGCTTAGACACAAGAGGAAAATTTCATGAGGGTAATCAGCCACTAGAATATTCTCCCCACGCAAGTAGTGGAATCCCCAATATTGGACACTTAAGATGATGGACAGGGTGCTGGGCTGTCTTGGCTAGACTGTGCTTCTGAAAGGTTGCCAAGAAAGGCTGGACACATGATCCTTGAGGTCCCTTCCAACCTGGTGGTCTGTGAACTTGTTCTATGATCACTGCATTCAGACATATGCACTGAAGATGGAGAAGGACATTTCCCTTCTGGAAAGGCCTCAATATGGCATTTCCTGGAAGTAATTCCTCCTGGGAAGAGTAGATTTGGATCAGTTTAGGATGAGAGTACTGTCATACGGTGTCCTGTGCCCTCCTCCAGCCTCTTCAGTCTCTGTAAAAATGTTGCTGTTGTGCTCAGTTCCACTGCACCTCACTCCAGAATCAATCCCTCGAATAGCTGGAGGAGCTCTCCTTTTCTCTGCTCCAGATCAAACATCACAGCACTGCCAACAGCAATGTCTGCTTCCCTTTACATCTGGCCAGGAAAACTGTGTTCATCATGCTGCTCCTGCCATGTCACAGAACTAATTCTAAATTACGTCTTTACGAGGTCACAAGAAGCTGAAAATATGCCAGAGGAGGTGGCAACTTTCCCATCTCTGAATCTTTTTTTTTTTTTTTTTATGTTCTCTTTATGAACAAAGAGCAATCAGATTAGGAAAATCACACAAATGAAGGTGTGTGATCACTAATTATCTTTAGTTCACTCTAGTGCCTTGAGAAAAGGCTTCTCCAGTTACTGTGGTTTGTATGCAGGACCTCACATGTTGAACAACTGGGAGAAAACTTGCTATTTGTTAGTATAAAGAACCATTTAATGCTTTATGATACTCTTTGGATTCAACCCAAAGTTACTGAAAGGAATTTTCTGAAATTCATTTTAACTACTGTACATATTGTCATGGGTTTATAATCCAGTGATTACCATTTCTGCCATTTATCTTTAAGTTATGTGGTCCTTAATGAACTTTATTGAAGAATAAATGCACGTCATATGTGTTGAGAGTATGAGAACATGAAGATGGCAAATATGGCTTTCACTCACTTTTCAGTTTTAATTAGGCCAACTGGGAGTATTTTAGCATAACATATTTCAGCTGTAAAAAATACCACCTTTAGAGATGTACATCCCCAGGTAGGCATTTGCAATATTTTATCATGCTCAGGATTGTTTCTCAGCAGTGAATACTTCACTAGAAAGACAGTAACATTTTTTAAAGCAAAAGTCACAAGCCCTGCATACAAAATCCTTATTACAGGGTGATGATCTTTGTAAAACTAAATTATTCTCATTCTGCTAGGAAGTCAAATCTAGGGGAGAAAGAGCCATCTCCTGTGCATGTAGCAACCCTCTCCTCTGTTAACATTCTGATGCCTCACCATATTCTGTCTAATTCACCAGCTGAAGCACCACTCTCACCACAGCTGCACAGATGCTGGGCTGCTAATGATAAAGGAAGTTCATGTTACACAGTGACACAACTTTTTCCATAACTTTTCAGAAAGTAATGTCAGCTTGTGGCCCTTCCCTTGGGAAGAGAGAATTTGCCAGAATGGCCCTGATTAAGTGTTCTTGGAATACGGAAATGGCAATTCTAGGGAGATTATAAAGTTAACATTTTCATTAGCTTTCAAGCCCTGTTGCTGAATTCACCCTCACATGCTTATTGAATAACACTTATATTTTATAACAATAATTAAAGAAGTGTAATTCCCACTACTTACTGTACCATTCTCCTCCTGCGGTGGAGACCGAGTTACAAAAAGGATGGGAAACTTCCTGCAGAACTTAGAGACACTTTATTCACAGTTATAGACACTAGATGTTTTTCCAGGACATTTTGGGTGGACCCGGGTATTAATCACACATTTCCATTAAGCATCTCTACTTTGAATGTCTGTTCAAAAGACTATAATGAATGAACACTAAGGTGATTCTGCAGAGAATTCAAGAAGCCAAAAATAAATATTACTGTCCCATTAACAAATCCCTAGAAGTGAGGAGAGAGGATAGATTTAACTTGTTTTTTTTTCTTTGATGTTGCTCTTTGTATTAAATTGAAGAGCCTTTCAGGAGAAAGAGTAAAAGAAAAAAAATCTTTTGGAAGTTGCACTTTTCGTTTATCTTTTTTGCAATGTAACAAATACTTGCCAGGCTTTAGCCTGATTACTTACACTAGGAGGAATTCAAAATGTCATTCCAGTTTAAAACAACTTTGAAAAATGAGAGCCTTCTGAGGATCAGCCAAAGCATTTAGATAAGTCAAGTATGTAAAGATCACACATTTTTTCAATCACTAATGTATTTGTATGATGTTTTTAAATAGTATTTAAGAATAGTAAGTGACTAGGAAATCTGAGGTCCAATTCTGCTAAGGAAATTTTGCCTCTGATGGCAGTGGGTAAGAAATGGGGTCCAGGAAAAGTATCTTCTCCGTGTGATTACGATCACCATGTGTTAAAAATTTTGTGCATCAATGTGCTAGGAACTTTATCTTCCATTTACTCTACCAGGAGTTAAAAACATGCAGTAATCAGACAATTTTATACTTTGCACATAGCTTAAACTCCCTCTTAATTGATGAGGGGAGTGGGATTAGCAGGCATATTTTAAAATTACAATTAGAAGGCTTATAACTATAGAAGGTCTCAGAAAATAAAGGACAGAACCAGGAAGCCTTCCTCTGGACAACATTTACTTTGCTAATTTCAGCTGAACTGCTGTATTAGTGAAGACTCTTTTCCTCAAATAAGAGTACCAGAACTGGGGACCCTGAATTTTAACTTAGCCTTTGAGTTGTTCAGTGCAATGCTGAGTAATTATGAGGTGACCCACTTGTAAGCACTCACATGTGAATGAGCACTGTTAGTACAGGTTTAATACTAAGCAGTTACTGACACTTGTGGATAAATACAGACATGGCCCAGGCAGGGTGATGACATGGGGATGTTGCTCAGAAAGTGGACATGACACGACTGACAAATATCAACCTGCCTTTCTGTGATCTAGTGCCATTGTGAATGATATAAACCCCTCAAACACTCCACTTTAAGGTGAAACTAAGACAAGGAGCACATTTATACTCTGAAGCCTTTGCTGTTGTTCTGCATGCTCCCTTCCAGCTACTAATAGTGTATATTTTTATGTGTTCAAGTTGTACTTCCACCTGAAAATGGCAATCATGCAAGATGCTAAAGGGAGTCCTTGGCAGATCACTAAAGCAAAAGCAGATGGGAAGGCAGAAAACATTTTTCCTCATGGTTTTGTCTATAAGACTTGTATGCCTTCTTTTAAAAACTTACTCAGTGTTAGCAGAAAGAAACTGTATGAGCTTCATTATTATGAAAGGAAATGTAGAAGTACCCAAGCTTAATGAGATTTTGGAAAATAAATATACATCTTGAGTTGTCTGTGTGGCGGCACTTTTTAATGAGTTTAACTTTTGGTGTATAAATAAATATTCTTTTAGATACCATCTGAATAATGTGCAAATTAAAAGAGGCATAGAGTAAGCACTTCTGTGCAAAATTTCATGCTTTCTACAGTATAATATTTGTTGTTTGTTATCTTCTGTAGGCAGCAACTGATCATTACTTCCAGGATGTGCTCAGGGAAATCATGAAGTGTTTATTTTAGATAATGATGTGCAGCATTCATAGCTACTTGGAACTTTCAAAAATTGAAATTAAAGATTCTGAAATATCAAGCATGTCCTTAAAAAATCCTTCATCACTCAAGACTATTGCTAGCTTCATTTTAATGTAATTAAGAAAAAAAAAATGTTTTCTTCAGTGCTTTGCAATATGATTTAAGTTAAGCATAAGTTCACTTAGCTGAGTGGATGTAATTTTTTTCATAAGAGTTGAAGTATGCCAGACAAAACTAGTGACCTACACTTTTGACCTGCTGAAGGATTTCATCAGGATACCAGAAGCTTCGAATCTTTTTAACAACCGAGTGAAGAACAACAGCTTCATTTATCAAAAAAACCTTCCTCTATTCTCAGTTAACTCTTCCAGTTACTACATTGTTAATTAACTGGCCATGGTCTTTCTTCAAGACTTTGTGTGCTGCTAATGTGAAAATGTAAACAAATTACAACAAGAAAACTGTCACCTTTTGAATGGTGCTGAGATTTTGGGTATACACATGTACCTTCAATGCTCTGATAAGAAAGAAAATCAAAATATGGTGGCTTGTAAACACTTCTTTACAACCTACAGATTATACTAAACTTTGGCTTTCATCCTGAGGAACATGATCAATGTCAATTCTCAGGTTCATTGCATGAATTGATGCTTTTTTTTTTTTTTCTTTCATGCTGCTGTGATTCAGCAAAGCCTGTAGCATTTGCTTATCTTATAAAGAGATTGACTTTAAAAATCTGACTTTTTAAAATGAATAAACATTGAGTTTTCATTTGCTTTAATACTTCTTGAGTCTTCATGGTTCGGTTTTTTGTCTACTTCTCCAACTAGTTGTTCAACTTAATGGAATTACTGTCAGTCTGATAAATTGGGTTAGTGAAGGTCAGGATTAAAAAGCAGCCAAATGTAGTCCAGAAATGGCAGCAGATATTCACTGCAATAGTCACAGGTTAATGGTCAGAAGGTTCTGAAACATGGCAAAGTTTGGAAGTATTTGAATGGTATTATCCTTGTTGTAACACTAAATATGATTCTTAGCAAAGGGCAAACACACAACCACAGAACATGCATAGCAACATAGAATAAAATATTGTCTCTGTCCAGAGACAGCTTCCCATCCATACAAAGAGACAGGAGACAGGTGAACACAAATATTCACATAGTGAAGCAAGAACACACAGGTACTACATGTTAGTGTCATAAGCCATGATGTGAGTACGTTAATAATGGAACTGCAGCCAATTTTTTAACAAGTAAGGCTGGAAATGAGATTCTTAAAGAGAAATACCAAGTTGTATTTGAGGACATCCTTCTGAGACCTGATTAATAGCACAATTCTCCCAGCTATATGAGAATTGCAGAATTTTAAAATGCCTTTTTTTTTTCTCTCCTTGGAGAGCTTTCAAAGTGCTATTCAAAAGCAAGCTCATTTCCCATAAATTCATAAAAGAACATCTGGACTTAAAATATCCTTTCATCCTTTGCACATCATTTTAACACTTTCCCCTGATACTATTTTTATCTTTTTTCTTGGATTTATTAGCTCCTAAGTAATTACCTTTTGTTTCTCTTAGGAGTAATCATTGCTTGGGTCAACATTTTCAAGAAGCTCTTACAGCTTTTAAAATGTGGTAATCAACATTTTTTGATCATTATTTGCTGTGCTTTTCTTCCTTGTGTCCTCTGCGATCACTGCCAAAGCGTTTATTCTAGCTTTCTGTGTTCTGCATGAGCGTTCAAGCACTTCCTTCTTTTCATCTTCTGGTGGTTGAATATTCTCTCCTTTTAATTTAAAACTGATCTCTAATCATTATATTGACTTGAGCACACAAGAAAAGAGTCAATAATAAGAAAGCTGTGATGGAGAATAGACGAGATCCTTCCATACCTTCAGCTGATGGCTATATGGTTGGTTTATGCAAAGATACCTCCCCAGAACTCTTTCTTACCATACAGACAATGAAAAAGACCCATAAACCTTCAGAAGTTCACTCACAGGGTTCTTGCAGCACTATTCTCTTTGCAAACAAGTATTTACAAGCTTTGTAGGAAAGCACAGAGAGCACCTGTAAAGCCCTTTAGCTATCCGATGAGATCTGTGGCCATGGTTACACAGCTGCTTTAATCCAGCATAAATCCAGTCTGCCAGGGAAATGGGGTACATCTAAATTCCCCTCTCTATGAAAATACTGCTTCTCATTGCCTCTCTAATGCTGCCTTTAGCTCTCCCAGTGTTGCACAGTGAGTCTGGTAAGGGAACTGATGCAACCTCAAACTAACTTAGCAACAGCCCCCCTCCCCACCATATTCATTCTGTAGTCAAATTAGCTCCCTGATCCAGTTTATTGCATAGCTCTGCAAGCACTAACTGGAGAATGGTGGACATATGCAGCTGAGAGTGAAGTGCAGGGACAGAAGATACTGTTCTGTATAGCAGCAGTCAGCTGAAAATCAACTGAAAGCAAGTATGAAGCTGCAGCCCATTCCCTTCCTTTCCATGCCTGAAAGTGCAGCCCCATTTCCAAGCTTACTGCAACTGTTCTCTCAGCACCTTGTACTAACATACAAGTCAGTACTCTTGCTAACACTGTCTTCTACTGAACACAGGGAAGGACATGCTTCAAATGGGCTCAGCTCCTGGTAAACAGCTCTCTACCAATGTGGAAACATGGCAGACTGTTCAAGACTCATCTCTCCAAGTGTTTGTTCCCTTGTGTCCAGTCATGCAACAGGAGCAGGAAGGCACTCACAGGCCTCTGCTGCAGTTGAGGTCTGTAATTTTCACTAGGGTTCTTAGGAGCCTGAGCTTCCACCACATAAGCAACACTTCAGTTTCTCTCCTGCTTTGCAATCCCACAAGCCAGATGCAAGTCCTGAGTGGGGTCAGGCAGATGCAGTCTGCCATACAGAAGCATGACGAGGTGCAGTGAGGTACAAAGCTGGATGCAGGACAGCACAAGGAGAGGCTGAGCCACCTGTCCCGAAGTGCAGTTGGCTTGACAGGTTTGGCAGCCTCAACACACTCCTGGCTAAGATGTTTGCATCAAATTAACTTCCCATTTCCTTCAGCATGCAGATTCTAGCTACTGTCCCAACAAAACAAAGACATTACTAACCACAGTACCCAAACGAGACAAAAAGCTGACAATGTTATTCAATTCTAATGACATTATCACACCCCATCTGACATTATCAAATAACTTGTTATCTTGATGTCCTAGAAAAGAAACAGCACAGAAACCATTGACTTTGGCTGCAACACTTCCAATTCTTTCCTAGTTATATAAGTGAAAAAATTCAAGAGGTCAACTGGATTTAATCCATCATCAAAAAACTCACCTACTGCAGTGGTGAACAACAGAAAAATCCTTCTAAAAGCCAGAAAGACCCCTAGTTTGCTCCCATATAAATCAACAGGATTCTGCTTTCAACAGAGTCAAGGCAAATGATTCCATAACAAAGGATAATCCATGACATACTATTTACTAGAAGTCATTTAAAAATTTACAGCAATCTTTTGTTCTATCATAATTAGCAAATAATACCATTAAAATTACTCTGATCCTGCTCCTATTACAGTCAAAGAAAATGCCTCCTTTAACTATCTCTTCCACGGGTCTGCAACATCAAGTCTGCAACACCAGAACCTAGAAAAACTTAGGTCCAGTTAAGAAGAGTTTCCTTTTTTGCATAGGGTTCCACCTCTGGAAGTGTTCAAGTCCAGGGAAGTTAAGAATGCCTCCACATTGTGAGCTCAGAGTCTCAAAGTTCAGATATACCTTTACTGAATTAAAGGGTCAGTGGAGCCCTGTTGATTATATGTGCAAATCTTACACATACATTTTATCACCTTGCTAGTCATGGCCATATTATTGACAGGATCATCTCAGTACAGTAAGTACTGCAAGTGAAAGTTTTTGCTGGTGTCATTAAAAATTTACACTGAAGAATAAAACTTTTGGCATGTATGTGGTCCTTTAGCCAAGGTTTAAAATAACAGCCCATGCTGAAATAGTTCATAGCACTTAATCTACAGGAAAACAATTCCTATGGCACTCAAGTATAAGGTAAAAGGAAATATTTTGCCAAATTTTATTATATCTAGACAGTTGAGAGTTAGCACAGATAAGGAGAAGGGTGAATCATCTTTAAGCTCCAACTGTAAAGAATTCATACTTATACATATTCATAAAGTAGAAATATTTATGCTTTAGGGGGAAAAAAATCAATTCAAAATCTTTCTAACCCAAACTTTCCTAAATACATATATGTTTTCATTCTTCTCTCTCTTTCCCCTATTTATAAGTAGTTAATGTATGTTATACAAGTACAGTTATATAATTACAAAAATCCCCATAACAGAATTTTAAAAATAATCTGAAACGATATTGGTTTTAAATGTATAGCCACATATCCATGTATGACGGCCCAAGTACAAAATATGTTAATAAATGGCTTGAACAAAAAATATGTATATTTTAAAGGCATTAAGACATATTACTGCTTCCCTGCTGCACCAACTCACAAAGCTGTCTAAAGAAACCTGGATAATTTTAAAGAGCAAATCTGGTGTTGCTCAGCAACAGCACACTCCGATAGAAAGGATGCAGGATGTTGGGAGATTTAATATTAGGGAACTGTGCTTGCAGGGAGAAGAAGAAGAAGAAATACATTTTATTCATACAACATCCACAAAATTGGAACAGCTTAAAAAATAATTAACAGATGAAGTGCTCATGCTAATATTAATCTTTGTATAGTAGAGTTATGTAAAAAGTTATTGCCTGAAACCAATAATCTGGAATCATTGTTCATTACATAGCATTGATGTTTGCACTGTCTTGATATGATACGATGAGGGGAAAAAAAGCAATACATTTTATGAGAATTTGAGAGCAATCTCATGGCTGAAGACTTCAGTTCTGGCACTAGCTGGATGAGTATTTGCCAAAGTGAGAACTGAATAAGAACTCAGACTTCTACATTTTCTCCTGAATCCAGCATTCTCAAGGGAGAAAATATCTTGGGCAATACATGCCTCATCTTTGCTTTGGTCCCACAGATTCCTCTCTCCCCTTTTATTTCTTCCTGACCAAAGTAGCAAGCCCATTTTTGGTTAAAAGACAATTACTGTGATTTTTAATTTTGAAGTCACTCAAGCTAAATTTTCCATAGTGTTCTTTCTCACTGAACATAAAAAAAAAAAAATCCACATAAAATGAATTTTCTATCTCTCTTTATTTAGCCATCCATTCTAGTATTGTTGGATGTTATCAAGAACATCTTCAAGTGAGACTGAGACTGTTTAGATGACAGACAGCACAACAGGGTCTAAGAAGCAGCAAAGACAGATACTTGACAGAATCAGACTTAGTCCTTTGAAAACTATGAAGCTACAGCTGTATGAAGGGGAAAGAGACACAGAAGAGAATTTATTTCTAAGGCTGCTTATAAAAAACATATTTCATAAGCAGTGCCATTTTACATCGGCAGGTCTGAGGATATGTTACTACAAAAGCACATGGTAGTCCCCATGTATGACAGGTTACTTATTAGGGCATCTCCACTGATTCCACCATCTCAAAACACACAACTCATAATCCAGCAGGATGTGAAAAATTCTCTGCCTTTGTCAGTTTTAATTATAATGATTTATTATGGCAAAATACAGGACAAAGTGTAAAGTTACTTCTGCTCACAAACACTGAGAACAGAACTCAAGACGCGAGGCTGGACACAAAGCCACACTCTTCCCATCTGCTGGTCTGAAAGAGAGTGTCTTTAATCTTTTGCCTCATTGCATTCTACACAGAATACCCTTCTTGATCCTCCTAGACATAAGATTAAGTGGATATTTGAAATAGGCTAAAAAGTCATAACTGCCTGATAGCCCACACAGAAACAGAAAAGAGAGACTTTCTCAGAAATAAACTCCGCATGACTCTAGAAAGCACACTGAACAGATAGACATCAGCTTCTGCTCATCAATGTGCTGTTGAAACAGAATTAAAGCAAATTTTGAATCAAAGAATTCAAGAACTTTGATGAAATAAACCTGTTGCTATACTCTGATTCTTAGACACCTGGTGATTACAACAAAGACATTAGGCAACTGCATTACTCTTCTCTCTGTCCTAAAAGTAAATGTCAAATACTGCAAGATTATCTGTTCCTTCTTCGATGTAAAACTCATTTTATTAAACCGGAGTGATACCATCTTGCCTATTAAATGACTGGCTGCATGGGAAATGAGTCTGACAGCACTTCTCCGAGAAACTGTCCTCTGGGTGACTACCTTTGGTAAGACCCAGCTATACCCTTAGCTTGTCAGAAGCTATTTACATCAAATAACATCAAAGTTTCATTGAAAATATGAAACAAAAGGCCTTCAAGCACCTACTGTCCCAAAATGACAAAGAAAAATGTAGACTAGAATGAAAAAGGATAAATATTTCATAAAAATAAGCATTTTATTAAAATTTCATACTTATAATTTCTCTTCCATTCTGGGAAAAGGTTTTAATTAAAATCTACATGGCACAAGTGTAAGGTGAAAGGCAGAACTAATATCCTTGGAAGAAAAAAAAATAGAAGGAAGAAATTATTTCCTAGGGAAAATCTATGATCAAAGTAATACCATGCTGCAGATCCGACCCCTTTGATTTCCCTGTTGATGACATTCCCACTTTCAAAAGGCACAAAGAACTCAGCACATTCCTCTAAGTGATATTCAGTGAGTTTTGTTGTATCCTTGTTTGGAAAATACTGGGATGTGCTTGCTGCAATCTTCAAAGTAGCTTGAAGTAATTTTTCTATGGGAGCAATTCCGGGCACACGATGAGCCTTTAGTACATGTGTCAAGAAGAAATCCCATTTTACTGCATGGTAACCAGTGCTAAGGAACTGTAAGGATGTGGAGCTACATTATAACCCGGAAGAAAACTGCTGAGATGTAGGGAGAGAGCTACAAAATAACAATGCTGGGAAATAAGCCACATAACTAGAGCTCTTCTTTCTAGCCTTTTCTTAAACTTGGCTTTGAAGGGTATTTTTATTAGTAGAAATGTATTAAATGTATTAAGAAGAACATTTATTCTCCCAATTCTTGTTATGCTTCTCAGCTCTGCAGTTCTGGAAAGGTAATTGTATGGAGCCTTTGTGACCTTTCTGACTTGTGTTCCCCCCAGTTCAGAGCACAGGGAACGGGTGAGATGAATGCGCTGAAGAGGATGTGTGGCTGTTTTACAGATGCTACCTTGTTAATTTGCAGTGGTTCAGAGTCTAGACCTGGCTCTTATGTAAAACAGTTTCTCTTTGGAAGAAAAAAAAAACTTCTCTAAAAATGTAGAACAGAGTTGGTACAGATTATATAAACCACAAGATAAACAAATGGCCTAAGCCCATTCCATAACTGTATTTCTTTTCTAGAAAGCTTTTGAACAATCATAATCTCTCAGAAAATATCACTAAACCAGAGACTCAGAAGTCTACTCATGACAAAGTATTTAACCAGTAACATGTGGTTTATATATTAGAAATTAATATCATAATAATCTATATTATATATATACATCAGCTCTCTCAAGAATAGGTGATTAAAG
>JAOEGS010003288.1:0-11793 GCA_025447755.1 Corythornis vintsioides
CTCCAGGCTAAAGAGCCCCAGCTCTCTCAGCCTCTCCTCAGCAGGGAGATCACTATCACTGCAAATGATAGCCAGGAGTGTTGGTTCTATGAAATTAATGTTGTTAGCTATGCTGTTAAATAATAATCTAAGATATAAAAAAAACCAGAGGGTTCTTCTGGCTCTGCCAGAGACAGCTGGTATAATTGTACACAAATCACTGCATTCCAGTTCCTCTCAAATTCCCATCTGTAAACCAGATGATAATATTTCCAAACATCCACCTTTTGTGAGCTTGTCTCTCCAGGCAGGCTCCCTGGCTGCCTCTCCCATCACATATGTGCAGCCTCCTGGAGGCTGGCACCTCTAGAAGCCACTGTGATGTTACAGATGAAGAGACAAGGCATGGAAAGGTCACACAGCTGGCACCAGAGCTCTAGGGCCTCAACAGCTCTTGCAGAGTCCCCCCCCCTCTCTTGGTTGCAGAGGGTGAACAGCTTGGGCTAGAGGAGTGAAAGGATAGATTGGAGTGCTTGGGAGCAATGTTTTGTCTTAAAATCAGCTCGTTCTGAAGAGCACTGCCCTTGGCTGCTGAAAAGAGCTGTTGAGACAGTCCCCTAACTGCAATCAGGGTGAGGATCCACAGGGGGCCAGGCACTGCAAAGCTGGGTCACACACAAAATGTGTGCCACACATTTGTCAAAACCAAGTGGCACATTTAGAGATCTCAGTGATGTTCCTGGCAGTGCCTTCCTGCAGCCCCTTCAGGCCCTGGCAGGTGCTCTAAGGTCTCCCCAGAGCCTTCTCCAGGCTGAACAACCCCAGCTCCATCAGTTCTGGTATGCAATATCTGATAAGTTTTTGAAATTACAGAAACTTTATCAATATCCCACATGAAACATCCTGAAAAAAATGTATTTTTTTTCCCCCTCCACCATCTTCTTCTTCTTCCCAACCTATGAAAACCAACAGCCAAGTCACTTTCCTGTGGGACTGAAATCTTTAATTGGGAGAGGGACTGATTTCCTTCCTAGCTGTTCTGGGAGGAGAGAAAGCCCCAATTCAACCCTTGCTTTTCTCTGAGCAAGCCACAAAGAGAAGGGAGCCAGGCTAAACAACAATAGCTTCAATCAGCCACACACACATGGAACAAAAGGAATTTTTTTTGCTGCACAGCCAGAAGAGGAGGGGTCTGATCAGCATTCAGACTTTGCAGCATCTCACTGTGGGAGAGAGGTCTTCTGCAGTCATTACTCTCCTATGGTGCTTGTTACTGACAGCACTTTCCACTGACTCTGGCAGAGAATGAAAGTCTCCCTCTCTGGAATATCATTCACTTCTCCCACTTGCTGTTCCCCCCTCTCTGTTCCTCACCCAGAGCACATGTGCAGCAGACACAGAGTGAACATGGTGACCTCCTGAATATGCATCAATGCTAAGCATAATTTTTCTTATTTTTATTTTAGCTCTGCTGCCATGGCTGACTGAAGCACTAGCTTGGCCAGCATTTCACAGAGCAAAGAATGCACTAGTTTTGCAACTGTTAGCCCACAGATGGTCAACTTCTGGCTCTGGCATCTAGACCTTGCATTTAGTCTCACAAGTAATTTAGAAAGCATACAGATCAAAGTGATGAGACGTGGATGTTCAAATAATGTGCACCTGCTTTGGTTTCCTTACAACGTTTGGTAGGACATCAGTGTGCTGAGCATGGAGTGGAGGAGATTTAAGGGAAGAGAAGATTAATGGCATCAAATTACTTTTTAGATTTTAGCTCTCTAGCACTTGGCAGTTCAGAGTCTGAAGTGCACTAGATGTAAACACAGTTTAAAGCACAGGCTTTACTCCCACTGGAGCTATGTAGCTCCAGCACTGCTGAACTTCAGAGGTTATACCCATGAAAAAGGGTGATTCATCATCTCAATTCCCTTCAGATCACAATGGGGGCTCCATGCAGTGATAAGAATAAACATAATTAACATATTAACTTATGTGCTTATAATTGTTGAGCATGGAGCTCTTTAGTTGCTTTCTGCTTTTCAGCAATTACCATCTTGCATTAAAGCATTTTCTTTATCCATGAAAAGTTAAAGTCTTACTGCTTAGTTCTAACAGAAGTTGACTGGCATATTAGTTAGATTTTTGAGAGCAGAATTTTCAAAATAAACAGAAAAGTGATTAAAATAACAGGAAAAAACCCAACCCAGTGCTGCAGATTACAGAGATAGTTCTGCTGAGACTTATTTGTTCTGCTAGTGATTGCTGGGAGGGAGACACAGAGAATGGACAGTGTCATTGTCTCAGTTGGTTGACACAGGATTTGTTTCAAAGACTTTGCAACACAGAAATCAGATTTCAATTAATCCTTGACAAATCCATAAAGAAATCAGTAAGTCAGTGAAGTATTTGGGAACGTCACTGTCCACTCCTGATTCTTTCTCTGCCTTCCCTGCAGAGTTTAAATCACTTTTAACTGGTCACTTCATTGTCCTTCTCCCTCTTTTATTAGAGATTTCCCTACATTTATTGCATTTATTTCATTTGTCCATTGGCCACCATCTCCTCACCTATTCTAGCTGGAATAATGCTTCCAGATTACAGTAATCCCCAGTGCCACCAAAAAACTGAGATGCAACAACTTCACTGTTAATATAATAATGATAAAAAATGATAAAAAATAATTATAAACAATATAGCTTCTTTATCATTACTGCTGAATCAAAATCTTGGAGCTTTTGTAATGAGAAGTTAGTTTAACATAATCAAACATAAGGATGAAGGATCAGACATCTTGCTGGTCAGTACTAGTGCTAATAAAAGACCCAGATCCTAAAAAAAAAGAAAATAGCTGGCTGCCCAGTAAGAGAAAGTGAATGAAGCAGCAGGAGAAAGGAGAAAGGGAAGGAAAGAGGGAAAAAGGAGGAGTATTTGTAAGGGCTTGTGCCAGGTAATGGAGGTGCCACTGATCAGCACAGAGTTTTTTTGGGAGGTTTTAGCAAACCATCTACTATACCACAATTAAATAAAGGAAAACCAACAACAACAAACTAAACCAAACCACCTTAAGCAATTTTGCTTATTCTACTAACAGTTGAATGACAGAGGAGTTGCTGGCACAGCTTTATTCCCCAGCAAGACATGAGGATCTGGTTCTGCAATGGTGACTCCCAGAGATACTTGTCCTCTCAACTCAACATTGCATGGTCCAGATCAGGTCCAGAAGTGTTACCCATCTAAGAAAGACTTGGGAGCTTGAAAAAAAAAGGAAATAAAGTCCTAATAAAAAGAAATTAACAGAAAAAAAAAAAAAAACTTCACAGAAAGGAGTGTTCATTACAAAACAATAAAAAGGAATTAAAACATTACAAGAGAATTAAGTATTTCACTGTAACCATCACAGTGCCTTAGGAACCTGTGTGGCACAGCACTCATGAAGCATTTCCTCTGCTTTGTGGCAAAGAAAAAAAGTATTAGTGCTGACTTTTGTAAATAATCATTGAGAAGTGATAAAAAAAAAAATAATTGATGCTTTAGTCCATTGTTAAGTCTGTAACCCAAGGGCATGCAATGTCACATCCTGCACAGTGCACAACATGTGACTTGAAAAAATAAAGCTGTTTACAGTTTCTATTTATGTAAAAATCATATATTACAATGTTAAAGGTTTAGAACTTGCCCTCAACATGCTGTTCCCCACATAAATTCATTTGGCTTCTACTGGATCCTCCATTAAAATCTGAACCCAAGCACTCTCTTCATACAGCAAAACTTGAAAATATGGCTTACATGGGTTTGAAAAGTTTCCAAAAGGCATCCAAAATGGTTTGGGTTTTTTTTTTTTAAGGTCACTTGTGTAGTATTTGAGAAGTTAAGGTTGACAAATCTGTTACCATAAACACAACAGAAATATAAATCCTCAGGCTATGAGTAATTGCATAAATGAATTACAGCCTGAAGCTTGTAAGAGAAACAGAAATAACCATTGCCTTCCTAGAAATGATGGCCTTTGGGAACATGGAGAATGATCACTATTGTATCAATCAACTTTCTGTAGAGTAAGAAATTTTTCAGAGGAAAAAAGACTCTATTCAAACCCTAATACCTTTAAACTGAGACAAACCTGAAGTCCAGAGTTTGTTTTCCAATACCTATTTTAATTAAAGAACTCCATGAAATAGAGAGAAGCAAAAACCAACTTGTGTTTATATAAATAAAATTTGAAATGTAATCTAACAACCAACACAAACCAAATAGATCTATAAAATACTTTTTCTCCTATAGAGCTGCAAAAGCAATTCTGGTTTTCACAAGAAGAAAATGAAGGAGCTTCTATTTAAGGCAACACCTGCTTATATCTTCAAGTGCAATTTTTCATTTGAATTGTTTCTAGTCACAGCTGATTGCATTCAAGCACACAGAAGTAAATTAAACAGGCAAAGAGTAGGAACTCAGCCTCCAAAAATCAGTATGTGCAAATTATTCTTGTAATTAGTGTTAACTGAGGAAAAAAAAAAAAAAAAAAAGAGCTAGGTGAAGGTGATTTTTAAACTAAGGTTGAGGAGAATTTGTTGCCCAATGAAGAACCAATCCTTATGGGATCACTGTGATCACTTCTGTAATGACCAAAGGCTAAACTGAGTAATCTCTGTGGGCACAGCAGCCACAGAAAACTAGTATTGATAAATGATCAGCAAAGCTTTTAATGAGAATGTTAAACAAAAACATTTAAGGCCTTTTATTTTCTTACCTAAAAAGGTTTTTTTTTTTTTCTCTGCTGAACAGGTTTCTCAGGTGAAGATCTATATTGTGTGTGATTTTATTACTTAAATTTCATTTTATTCTGGTTCATCAGTATTGCCCAATTTTCTTGCAGTGAGCTCCTGGGCTATTTCCCTCACTAGAATGGAATCTTCTTTCAGCTATTAACATTAGAAGGCAATATCCCAGCTTGGTTTTGTAAATACCTGTTCTCACCAGACTCAAACAACAGAATGAATGTTGGACAAGATGACTTCCACTAAATGTCCAGAAGCAGCAGAAAACATCATGAAATATTCCTGTGGGTCAACTGGGCAAGATACCAGTGGCATGGAGTGATCCACAATGGAAGCAGACCACAGAGAAGCAACCTCAAAACGTGGTGACCTGTCCATTCCTTAACTGAGGGGCTTCTTTCTGATTCTCAGGCTACTGTAAATACCAAACAAGTCACATCTTCTCTTCCCCAAAATGTCTCTTGATCACAGATGAGTATTACTTCTATAAACCAGAACAAAACACAAGGCAACAAGAAGCTGATTTGAGAAGACCACAGCACTTTAAGAAGCAGCACACCCTTGATTTGCAGAAATAGGCTGCACCCTCTTGGAATTCAGTTCTTTCTTTCCATATATTGTCTAATTTGCACCTGTATTAGTACAAAACTCAGCAGTCAGATTAGAGAAGTGAGAGAACAGGTTTATATGCTTGTTTTCCATTAGAGAACCCTCTGAGGAGAGCATGGAAAGAAGTACCCATGGGTGCTACAGAAAACTGGAGGATCCCCTGCTTTTGTTCACAAAGAGCCCTCACTAGAGAGTCTAAAGTGCCTGGGTTTATACAGTGCCCTTAAGCATTGCTGCTTATTATCATTTATGTGATTACAAGCTGTGTTCACAGCAATAAAAGAAGCCTAAGCTTGGGTAGTATTAATAGCCCAACTAATTACACTGCTATAAAAGGTTTATGGGTGGCATAAATTTCACTATTATTACTACCATGCCTTTGTCTAAAGGAAGGCATTACAAAGACTTTCCATGTTTTCTCTTTTTGCACTAACTCATAAACAATTAGGGGAGATGATAGGATATAGGAACATTCCACCCAGCTAGACAGACAACCTCAAGCTCATCTAATCCTGCAGCTACAGGAGGGAAGTGTTATCACTCTGAATTCCAGTTTCAAGCTGGAAAAGACCAAAAGGGGTTTTGTCTCATTTCTGGGGTCATTTAGAATTCTGGCAGTGTTCCTTCAGCTGTGCCCAACCCTGTCAGATATCAAGAGCAATGTGAGATATTCAACTGGAAAATTAAAAGCTCTCTAATCTTATACTTCATGAATTTGTTTGTATTAATAAAGAGACATGACCCCACTATTATCTAGACTTGGAAATGGCAGAAGATCCATTTAAGCAGGATACACACCAGCTTAATGACACTGCTCTGTGGAATATTTCCCAGCTCCTAGGTCATATTCTAGATAAATACAGAAATCTCAGAATGATGCTATTTGGTTGTAGCAAATCAAGATTATTTTAGCTTTTGAGTAAAAGAAAAGCATGAGAATGCAAAATATTATGGAAGTGAACCTCAAAGTTTATATGTGGTGTGATCATGAAGGATCTAATTTGTTCAACACTGTTTTACCACTCTCCATATCAAAACAGAGCTGTAAAAAATGGAGAGATTGCTTCTCTTTCCTTCAGTAAGGGAAGCAATTTTCCAACAAGCTAGCTAGAGATGCTAGTGGGGCATTTCCACCAAGTGTGAAGTGTCAAATGGAAACACAGGAGAACCTCTTGATCAGGTGGCTTTTCTTCCATGTTACTGCCACAACTGAGCTTTCTAAATATGAGTGGTTTAACAGGGCAACTGGAAACAGCAGGGAAGGAGGGGCTGCTCACTTATGGGAGCCAGGAGATGAAAGGCAGTCTGCCAAAGCCCAGACAGAAAAATACTGATGGTGATCATCCAGAATCAGCAAATGAGGATTCAGCTGCTACTGGAAGGCACACATTGCCACATGCTGTTGCAGAGTGGGAGGCTGAGATGGTAAAGTTATTACATCTGGTTTCAGAAATGAACAACTGGGGCTGTTGCTGGGGCATTGGGTCACTGAAGACTGAAAGGGATGTTATCACAGGGTCATAGAATCATTTAAGTTGATTTTTACCTCAGAGGAGATATTCCCAGTTGACAAAACTAAATGAGGGGTTTTAAAAAAAAAATAAAAGACACATATTAACAAGAAATCTCATTAAATTACAAATGTGTTCTCAAAGTTGGAAGCATTGTTCTGTACAAAGCACAATCTTGGGCAGTTTGCTTCACTGCCTCTGCTGATTTTCTTTCCTGTCCACAGCACAGAAACAAGAATATGATTATACTTTCCACAACTTGTTCAGTGTTATGCACTGAATCAAAGCTAGAAATAGATTTTTGACACTTTAAATGTGTGGTGTAATACATTTGAACATATGAGGTCTAAAATAAAATAGATTTTGAAGGCACTCAGCTACCACAGCAATGGATAGACAGACAATCTGTGTGCTTTTGATGTCATCAACTGCTGTCCAGGAACCTGAGCTCCACACCATTGAAACTACAAATTCCCCAAGACTGTGCTTCACTGAGCTCTAACCACATGGGGCATACCTTTCAAACAGAACTTCATTGGATTTATTTCCCTGGCAGCACCTGTGAAAAGGTGATCCTGCTCAGACTAACTTCACCAGTTTCATTTGTGATGAAATGTTTAATCAGCTAATCTCTGAGGAACTATTTATATTTACCATAATTCAAAAAGACAGAGATGCAAACTGGGGTGTGTTGCTACAGCACATATCTCAAAAGCTGATCAGAAGCTTCTGCATTAATAAAACACCTGACTTCAAAATAGTCTGTTTTCTCCAAATTCTTCTATAAGAAAAATTCTAATTACAGCTTCAACATAAATCAAATCCTTGTGAAATTCTATTCAACTTCTGTCAGTATTTAGATATGCATGCAGTCCATTACTGATGCAGCAAAAATGCAGAGCTGTAATATCTTTAAAAAATTTCTAAGAAAATATCTTAATTTTGTAAGAAAATACCTTTTTCTAAAAAACAGGTTCTTTTCCTTTTTCTCTTGCTCTACAGTATGATTCTGTCCTCTCCTCTATACTATGATTCTTTCAAAGCCCCTGAGAAATGACCTCAGAATTTGGTTTTATTGTACCATTTCTTTTGCTAATAGCATGTTTGTACAACCCACTATTGCTACTCTGATGTTTATTTCTCCTACTCAAAGTAGTAAACAAGTTGCATCCATATGAAACTCTATCAAAATATTTTTTTTTTCCTGAAATGTTAACAGGGAGTAGGTAGAAAAGAAGCTAATGACTTGGAAACAAATGCATCAGTTGAGGATAGTTTCAAAGATGTGATCACTTGAGAAGTATTTTCCATAGATAGCCAATATTTGGAATAAAATATCATAACTGTTTATGGGTAAGGTGGAAAAGCAGGGAGTGGAGCCTAACACTACAGCAAATACTTGGTTAAAAAGGAAATCAGAAGATCAGAAATGAGAAGAGAAACAAATCTTTGGATGTCATTGCTAGTAGGGATACTTCACTTTTTTTTTCCCAGTCCATGTTCAAATTGTAAAGCTAAATTCCATGTTCAAACTCACAGCCACATCTGTTTCAGCCTTCATTTCATTTTGTCTTTTCAACTGAAATTGGACAGGTTGAAAGAGAATTCTTCTCTGCAAAATTATTCCTCGAGGGAGTCAAGGATTTTGAAAGAAGTGCCAGCAACTCTTGTCCTTAAACTAAGCTATTGCCAAAAAAATGTGCATTTTGGATAGGGATGGACTGCTTTGTCACAATAAAAAACTGAAACCTGACTGTCCCAAGCCAGCCACATGTAACCATATGGAGACTGTGCTACCAGTGAATTCAGACACCCAGAGCATAAGGTATCACAGCCTGTGCCTGGCTCTTGGGTGTGACAGGGGTGAATCACAGACACATCAGAGAATGTGATTTCTACTTTGACATGCTGGAACAAAAATCCTTCCTGTGCCTTTTGGCCACTTCACCACTTGAAAAGGGGCAGCTGACATCATTGCCAAGATGCACCAAGCAATGTCACTTTGTGGTGCCATTCTGAGTGGGGAAAACTGAAATCCAGAAGATTTCCCTGAGGAACTGTTCCATATAAATACTCCTGTACACAGTCTCTTAATGCAGCAGTTCCCTCACAGAGCCTTTTGGTCACCCAAGCCAGCAAAAAAACCCAGATTTCCACTAGTAATATTTGAAATCCTCTTTGCAGTGCCATACAGTTAATTGAGTATCACTTCCCATGCTGGGAACACTTGACCACTAGAGGGGAAGAATGAAATGGGTCAATACAACAAAATAATCCTCTTGTTAAGAGTGACCCTGTGGTGCAAGGGCAGTTTCCAGAGTGAGTCCTGATCTTTCCCACATTGCTGATGTCTGACAGTTTTCCTAAGAATTCCCCTGACTGTGTCTTCCTGAAGCCTCACCAAGCTCAGTTTCTTCTGTCCATATTTTCCTTGGCTACTAGATGGTATTATCCTTTGAGAAGCAGCACTATTTATGCCTGGGAAGGTTTAGAGAAATAGAAATCACCTAAGCAAAGCCCTTGTAGATTATTTCTTCTATGTATGTATTAACATTAGAAGATATTTCTAAAAATAGAAATTTTGGCTACTGAAACTAATTAGTTCCAATCTAATAAATATGAAGTTTTGTCTGTAAGGCTGCAAAAGGCAACAACAAACAGCTATTGATCCTATCATCTACTACCTCTTAATTCCATAGCATTTTAGATCTGCCAGTAATATCTCTCAATAACCAGAGTTTCATGCAGAATTCTGACCCTTTCAGTGGTACTTAAATCTGTAACCAGTAACATGTCAAATCCATTCAATATTCTTCAGAACACAACAGATGAAATCCATGAAACATTAAACACAGCTCAAGAAATATTAATATTATGATTGATATTCTTTTTAAAAGGAATATACTCCAGCAGATTTTCTCTCAATGTTGTCATTAACAGAAGAGAGGTTGTTCCCTCACAAATGTAGGATTAGTAGAAATTAGGGAAACAAACACAATCCTCACCAAATGCATGAGAAGAAATACGTCTGCAATGAATATGACAATTAATTTCCATTTTTATTCCACTGTTCAAAATATTAATAAGGAGATGACATTTCATCACACTACTGACAGAATATGAAACATATTAAGGATTAAAAAACAGAGCCTTTTGTGAAAATTGAGAAGGAAAATGGATAGAACCTGACAATTTGCACTAAGCAGCTTCCAACTAGGGGCTACCTGCTGCTGTGCTATCAGATGGGTATGGAACAGAAATTGAAGGGAACTGTGAAACTTTTAGGGAGAAAGGGTTTAGATTTGCAAGATATTATTTTCTTTTTTGTGTCAGTTGGCTTGTATCTATCAAAATGTTTAGCTTGCTATTTCAGGTATATATAAAACAACTATTTAAATGCTCATTGTATACACTGGTGCAGAAATAACTGTTGATAGAAGGTTACCAGTGGACACCGAGTTTACACATCTCTCCTTTTTTCCATGTCAAGGACTGATCAACACATGAGACAAGCACCTTGCTTTTCAATCACAACTGGGTTGACATCCAGATTATTTTAAAGAAAAACTAATCAGCTGTAAAAGCAACATGACTTTATGCATGACTGTATTTTATGGATACAATCCTTATGGACAGACACCCTGAAATACAACCTGTTTCTCCCAGTGAGACTGGTAGTGTGTTTCTTCCCTGTAATCATGAATTTCTGCTAGTGGAAATGCATACATATACAGTAAAAACTAGTGTATATATATGTCCAAACTTCTGAGTTGCCTTTTATCTTATGTTCATCTCTGTGAGCTGCATTATCACAGAATCACACATGCCCAACATAGAAAATAAGGGCATTAACTACTTGCTCCTCTTGTACATCAAGCAGCTGAATTCTTTATAGGTCAAGAACATATTCAAGCAAAAGATTTCAAAGAGGAGTGAAAACAAACACTATATACCATAATTTATGGTCATAAAGCAGTGACAGTCCACATCTACCCCAGGGAGTTAAAACTTCTTTTAATTCTAAAACACATCTACCCCAGGGAATTAAAACTTCTTTTAATTCTAAAACACATCTACCCCAGGGAATTAAAACTTCTTTTAGAATTAAACAAAAGCAAGTATCAGCTTGCAGACTGACAATCAGAGAAGCACAGACAAATGAGATCATGTCAATATTCTGGTAGATGCACAGAAGCAAGTTGATGGATATTTCACTCAGAAAAGGTAGAGAAGCCTCATTTTCCTTTGAAATCTCATTTGCTATGTTTCTTAACAGTAGCAAAAATATCTTTGTGGATTGACTGTCACTAGCACATAACTGGGAACTAAAGAGTAAGTGCTGCTGAGACATGCACATGGGCTCTCCCTGCCCTGTGTATTCAGAACACCCACTACTTCTGTCAGCAAAGCTCCCACCTTCCCTCAAAGTTTTTTCCTCCCATCAGGGAAATGTGTGCAAGAAAGGGAGTAAGCTGCTAGACAGCATAGATTATCTGCCTGCTTTTCCCTTTAATGCTGAGGAAAGAGAATGTAGTGATTCTTACAGAGCTGTAGCTGCAATTATTACATCACTATCAGCCAGAAATGCAGCAGCATTCTAAGTAGCAACATGCCAGCAGCTCAGACAAATATAAAGGAAAAATGCTTACAAAATGCTTGAAAAACTTAAATTTGTAGATTTTTTTGCCTCAAAGATGTATTGAGTTGTAACAATAATTATATGGATCACCCTGGTAAGAATGGAGATGAAGAGGAAATTACTGCTTGGAAGGTGGAAGGGGCAACCTTCCAACAAGCAAGGGGTGCACAGTGCAGTTGCTCACCACCTACTGAGCAATGCCTTGCTGAGCTCCCCCCTCAGTCTCCTCTTCTCCAGGCTAAAGAGCCCCAGCTCTCTCAGCCTCTCCTCAGCAGGGAGA
>JAOEGS010003288.1:35222-53353 GCA_025447755.1 Corythornis vintsioides
TTTTTTTTTTTTTTTTAATTTTACAGCAGCACATCTACAAAATGCAGCTATTAAATAAGTGTTGAATCTAAAAACAATTTAGTATCTAATGTAAAAGTTTATTTTAAAAATCAAATTGATCTTGCAAAATCTTTTGCTTGGCTATAACTAACTATATATAATGCTTCAGAACACAACTACTCATTTTTTCCCCCAACTCTTCCAGAAATTATCAATGATGTTTTCAATAACACTGATACAAGTATTGAAAAATTCCTGCTTGAGTGGGCCACCCTCCTCAAGTAGACATATGTAACTCCTGTAAAATAGAATCTTCTTTACAGTACGTTCCAACTATTGTCTACATGCTAAAAATATAGAAAAGATAAATGTTCTTAATTTGGCCTCTGCATATTGTTCCCTTAATTGCACCCCTGGTACAGAAAGACAAAGGATACTCACATTAGCATTTCACCAAGGATGGCACTAAGCCACTGCACACTCCAGCTGCTTCAAAGGAGAGATGCTTGGTGCCTGTGGCTCATTCTGACTCTTCAAGGCCTGACCTTCTTTCAGTCATTTCCCATGTGAGGGTTAGTACTGCTGCTGCCTCCTTCTGCAACCCCTCAAGCAGGAGTAATGTCACAGTGGCTTGCTCATGGTTATTATGACAAATGCAAGGACATTAACATTTTATGTATTTTTTTCCCCCCCCAACAGTTCTTTCATGCACAGAGGCCAGGATTTTCCCCTTTTGGGTGAGTGTCTTCCTCTACCCTCTTCTTGCCTATGATGTCTGAATACTTAGCTTCATGGTCTCATTAGTTTTCATTAAAGAGGAACAGAATGCACCTGAATCTACCTTTAATCTGGTGGTTAATATACCACAGGAGGTAGAATATATGAGTTCAAGTCCTCAGAAGCCACTAAGGCAACAATTTAAAGGTTTGCACCACCTTCCAACCCCTAACATTCTCTGATGATTTCAAGTTTGGTGCCCAGAACTGATGCAGTGATAACCCAGTTGCTTTCCCAGGTCCCCTCTGCCTTTCCACTTCTGTGATCCCACAGGGCTGTAGGAAAGGAAGCACTTGGTGAAAGAGGCAAAGCCATCCTCCTCAAAGGGACATGGAGTGAAGGCACTTCTCCCCCTCCTTGCTTTTATTTTTTGCTAGGAGACACAGTCACAGGAGCTCTGATCTTCTGCATCTGTGTTTACATTTATATTCCATATAATTTAAAAAGAAATAAAAGGTAATTTTGAGCAGAAATTAAAACTGGAGAGAATTCACCTCCTGCTAACTGAAAATCTCAGCTATCTGGGCCAGGTATGAGTGGGATTGTTCTGGTTTACTGCTCTACTCTTGGGCACCAAGATAAATCTCCCCCCTTCCCCTCTCTCTTTCAAGCCAGTGGAATAGTATGACTGCATCTGTCAACACAGTAAATTTACTCAGTGCTTTCCTAGAATAGGCTGCACAGTATTGTGTCCAGGTGAGTTTTGAAAAGCTCCAGAAAATGAGACTCCACAACCACTCTGGACAGTCTGTTCCAGTGCAGCTCTCTAGCATGCTCAGCTCTTGCTGGATGGCAGTGCAGTCTTCCATTGTGCCAGCCACTCCTCCCAGTTTAGTATCATCAGTAAATTTGCTGAGGGTCACTCTGTCCCTTCATCCAGGTCATTGATGAAGATGTTAATACTGGATCCAGAACTGACCCCTGGGGAACACCTTGAGCTACTGGCCTACAACTGGACTCTGCACCACTGGTCACAACACTCTGAGCTGTGTATTCAGACAGCTCTCAATCCAACTCCCTGTCCACTCATCTAACCCACTATTTTTAAGCTTACCTATGGCAAGCTTGCTGAAGTCAAGGCAGACAACATCCACTGCTCTCCTCTCATCTACCCAACTGGTCACAGCATCATAGAAGGCTATCAGATTGGGCAAGCATGATTTCCCCTTAGTGAATCCATGGTGACCACCTCCTGATAACCTCTTTTCCTGCACATGCTTAGAGATGACTTCCAGACTGAGCTGTCCATCACCTTTCCAGGAATGGAGGTCATTTCCTTCCTAGAATTTCCTTCTTGCTCTTTTTGAAGACTGGAGTGTTACTGGCTTCCTTTAGTATACTAGTTTTTACTGGTTTTCAGTTCACATTGTTGGGAAGTATCACACTTCACCTGTGTGTACAGAACAGTTATGTGAGGTAGAGAATGTCATCAGTATCTTAAGGTGAATATATAAATATTTCCATGCTCAACTAACTCAATTATGTATATGCAGGAATACTTGAGAGATATCATGTGACCAGATGGGAGAGATTAATCTCATAATTAATTGTGTGCTTGAATTTAATTTATATGCTTTTATTATTTAGTACCTGTGTCAAGCACTTAATTTGCCTGCAAATCATTTTCTTATATAATATTAATGAAACATGCTATACTGAAATTCATCAAACTATAGAAATTAGTGATTAGGAAGATCATTATATGATCAGTTTATCCTCTCCTCATTTAGAACAGTTCAAGAGCTGTGGCTTCAGAAACCACTCATTCAAGAAAAGGATTTCAGACCAAGAAAGTACTTTAGTGACAGAATGGACAATGTATTTTTCATAGAGATCAGAATAGAAAATCTGATTTACACTGTGGAACAAAGTACTTCTGGGAGTCTAAACTTCATTTCTTTCCTTAAACAAGACTTTGGGAAGGAAGAAATACCAACAATAACATTCAATTCTGCACAAACATTACACAAAGGTCAATGCTTTTAGAGTTCTGTACATGTGACATTCTGAGCAAATGAAGATCATGAGATTAACACAATAATAAAGATACAAATCTGTCCTCACAACACTGTGGTGAGAAGGGGAAGAAATTGCTAAGATGAGAAGGACCCCTGTCGTTTATCTGCCAGTTGCTGGAGGAGAAAGAGTGAGGCAGAGATGTTTTCCTCCTCCAAGATTCCAAGATCCCTTGATTTATTAATTTACAGCTCTTTTTATACCCTTTTAACTTCATGGTAATTGGACAAGAAATCAGCCACCCCCTGGGGTGACTGGCTGGGGTGCCACAGCACCCAGAGTCAAAACATCTTCCTACTGTTTACAAACAAATGCCACCAAGGCCACAGCTGGTGAGAACCTTTGCTTTCCCCCAGGAAAGAAAATTCCTTGCAGTAGTATTTTAACATCCACAAACCCCTCTACAAAGCCCTTGGTGATCATACTGTGTCTGGCTGGGATAAACTACCTTCATCTTGACCCATGAATTTTTAATCTTTCTATCTCCCTGAGTTGTGCTGAAAAGGGGGAGTGAGAGAGCAGCTTGGTGGGCATCTAGCAGCACACCAGGGTCAACCCACCACAGGAGCCAAGGAGATCTTGTTGCAGATTGATGTGAAAACACCAGCAAGCCTCACACAGCAACAGGGGCAAAGAAGTCTCACCTTGAGACACTTCTGCTCTCCCTCTCCCCGTGCCCAACAATGGGAACTTGGAAGGTGGATCAGCAACCATGCTGAGGCCACGTTGCCTGCTTAACTTGTGTCACTGCAGTGTCAGGCAGTTATAAAGGGAAAAAAAGCAACCCTGCAGCTTCTGTCCATCTGGCAAGCATGTCAGGCTTCCTATTGTGTCTGATTATTTTTGCAAGGCAAGAAAGAAAAAGCACTCCAGTAGTGCAGCCTGGCTTGAGGAATGCAAATCATGGTCCTTGGTCTAAAGGTCTTACTCATGCAGGGAGTATTAGAAAAAAACAAGCAGAGGTCCTTATCTATGAGATTTTTTTTCCCCTAGATGAGTCTATTCCCTGCTCTACTACAGACCTAGCATGAATATCTTCATGTTTCTTTGCTTCAGTTTACTGTCCAGTAATGACTATTGTGTCTGTCCAGGTCATAAAAACTTATGTATAAAACCAACTCTAAAAGAAAGCATTCCTTTATGTAGGAAACAGAATAGGAACTGAGAGGCAGCAGAAAAAATAGGATTTCCACAAGAAAACTCAGTGGAAGGTGTTCACCAGTGTTGATGGTTGCACCCCTCTTAAATCCTTCTGGACAAGACCTCTTCCCTCAAAGAAAAGTGCATTATATTGTGCTTTATTTTTCACTTTTTTTTTTTGGTTGGTTTTCTTTTTGAACACCTAAGCCTTAAACTTTTGTTGTTTCCATTTTCAGTGAACCTTTTGTTATGTGACAGCTTTTGGTTCTTTGTAATAAAAATGCTTTCACTGCCTGGTTATATTGATTTTCAGTTTCCTGAAGCTTTGTGCTTTCCTTCTTCTAAGTTCTGGCTGCTAGAGCTTAGACTGACTCTCACAATCACATCCCCCCCTGCTCCTGACTGAACAACTAGTTCTGATGAAACTGGATGAAACTCATCAGGCATTTTAAAATGATGCCCATTCAGCTCAAAACTCCTATTTTCCCATTCTTTTAATCTCTTGCATCTTCCTCCTGGTATTTCAGGCCAGGAATTGAATACAGTTCAGAAAGAGGTTTTCAGAGCAAACCTCTATCTTGGTGAAATTGCTCTGCAGATAATTAGATAGTTACAATGTTGATCTACATAAGGTTTTATAAGTTTGGTGGAGGGTTTTTTTGGGTTTTTTGTTTTTTGTTTTTTCCTTACGAATATACAGGTACTGAGGCCAGAATGTAACTTACAGCAAAAAATTACACTGACAAAATTAAATGATGGCATGTCCAGTCTCACTAGAGGTGAACCTGGTGCTATGTCTCTATTTCTTACTTTGATCAATTGAAAAAAGGACAGAGAGAAAATCAGATTCCTTAAAGTGAAATCTGAGTCAGACTTGAAAGCCTCAGCAGCCAAACGTTTTTCTTGTCATTGAGAATTCCTTGGAGAAAATGGCAACTGCAGATTGCCAGGGGAAGGGCTCTTTTGTTTCATTATCATGCAAACAAGGATCAGGAGGAATTTCATACCAAAGGTATGGATATGCAAGGTTCACAATTTGAGAAGAAACTCCCAGAGAACTTGGTCTAGGTGACCCTGCTCTGGCAGGGGGGTTGGACTAGGATACTACTAAGACAGTTTTAAAACCATTTGATATGTGTATGATGTTGCTTCTGGATCACTGTGCTCCTTTAATCAAAAAGTTGTATAACACCAAGTTGAAAAGACTGTGAGGAACTGAAATACTCAACTTCAAGGCTGTCCCCTAAACTAGCAACCTCCCCAAAAAAGGCACGAGGCTATTTTGACGAAAGGTATTAATCATAAAACCACCTTGATTAGAACTAATTATTTTAACCTTTCCTTAATATATGATTAAGCAGATCCCAGATCTGATACAATTTCAGATCAATGGCAAGGTGACAGGACAATGAATAATGGCATCACGTGCTTGGCCTTCGAGAAACCAGTACCAAGATAGATTGTGTCCTCTTCTCTGGAACCTCCCCAGTGCAAACCAGCATCAGCAGCACAGACCACTCCTCTGAACACAGACTGCATCATCTTGTTCACTTTTAAGTATCCAGCTTTGGTTTCCTTAATTACTACTCAGGTGGAAAGTATTTCAACACTGCATACCATACACTACCTGGATTTATCTTAGAATCCTTCTACTCCTCTCATTTCTCTCTTGAAACAAAACAAACCAAACAACTCCCTCTTTCTCTACAGGAAAACATCAATAAAAAGCCCCAAGCAAAGCTAAATCAGTTGTCCTCCTGCTTTCTGTTCCCCTCAGAAGCTGTCTACAGTCCTCAGGTTGTGCTGCACAATAATATCTGCTATCTGCTTTCCTTTTCTTTCATTGGTTATGCATGTTAAGTCTCTTTGTTGATTTTTTAATGTAGTCATGAAAGCATGACTGACTGTAAGGTAGAATATTTTGGCTGTTCTTTTAAGAAATGCTAGGAAACACTTTTCAGAGACACTGAGAAGAGGTACCCAAAAAAGACTGGAGAAATATCTAGAGAATGTTTGCACTCAGTCAGAGAAATCCACTCAAATGCAAGTAATTCCAAGACCAGTGGCATTTCTCTGCTCCATTAAATAGCAGAAAACTTTCAACCCCCTAAAAGGTTCAAATGAAATTTAGTTTCACTGTTACCCACCTGTCCTGACCTTTCACTGTATGGACTGAACATTATTTTCCAATACAAAATTTGCAAAGGGATGAGTACTTTGCTATGCTGATCAGTGGGAATTGTGCTTCTACAGATCAGACTTCAACATTTTTCATTATAAAGAACAAGAATACTTTCTTAATAATTCCCCACAGCAGGTAAATGTCATCACTGTGAGAAAGCTTATTAGTTATACGAGTCCAATTGAGCTGTCCTGGTAATAAAAGATTAATTCTCATTTAGCAAACCAGAAGTTCTGTACCTAAAGATGCAAGTCTACACTTCTTTAAAGCTATTACAAATGGGGAAAAACCTTCTTTGCACAAAGAACCAGCATAATTAATTTAAAAATACTGTTTGAGCCATTAGAGAAGAACTTAAAAGGAAATTAATTGCAAGACAGTCCTTGTGAGGCTCTTCATGCCAGAGAATGAAATCTTGGTTTCCCTGAAATCAATGAGAGAAATCAATGCTGGCTATTGAACCACAGGGTTTTAGCTCCTTATTATGACTCACATTGCCTTTTGAATTTCATTGTGACAACAACTGGATTTGAGTTAAAATCATTCTCCCTGTCTCTTCACTGAAATAACAGTTGTATCATTCTTTACTGATCCAAGGGAATAAACCTGAACTATTAAAGGAGGCTGGCATTTTATCAAACAAGAGTGTGTGTTGATTCTGTTTTTTTCATATAAAAATCATAGCTTCTACTTTGATCTTTGAGAAAAAGTGTGTAGTGAAAACAAGTTAAATATTTTTATTGAGAAAGTCACAGAATCATAGAAATGCTGATTCAAAAGGATCTCTAAGTCATCCTCTTGCTCAAAACTGGACTATGACCACCAGCAGATAGGATTATCTTTTGTCTTTCCTTATCCTAGACTTAAAAACCTTCATGGATGCATAACTCATAATTTCTTTGGTTAAACTGTTCTGGTACTACAGTAACCTCCTGGCAAATAAGTGATTTCTAATGTCCAATTCCAACCTGTCAAGCCACAACTTGTCCTATTACTGCTTTTCATGTTGAAGACTGAGAGATTCAATGTACTTGATGAAGAGCTGGGCTCCACCTTTGTTCTCAAGTGGCTCAGAAGCCTTTTCTTTCCTTCAGATATCTAAGAATAATATCAATTTCTTCAAGTGGAAGGCAGAATATTACAGATGTGTCACCTTTTGAAACACAGGTAGCACTGTTCACAGCTCAAAACCCAAGTTCTATCCCATTTGCCTTACTCATGCAAGTAAATGTACCGAAGTGTGGCCTTATTCTCTACTTTCATCACTCTTAGTTCAGCTTGCTGGCATGCATTAAAGGAAAGAAATAGTATGCCAAGATGTGGAAACCCATAATCTTGATAAAGAGGATGTTGTTCAGCTTCTATGAGAAGTTTAGCTGATGGAAAGAGAAAAGAAAAAAAGCTTCTTTATCCCTTTTTTTAAGAACTGTGCCTGCTACAAGGCTATACAAGGCTAGCAGTAAATGATAAAAAAAAAAGCAAGAAAATGAACCAAAAGGCACCCATGCAAGGCTTACAATGCTATAATTTAGAATGTAATTAGAATTATTTCTATTCCTGAACCTCAGCAGTTCCAGGAAGCCAATTTCCCCTCTTAAAACCCTCAGCTTTCTTGAAAGGCTAGATATACATGCAACAAATTTGTCACTGCAGCCTGGGTTTATAGGCTTTCATCAGCCATTACTTTCAGCTACATCTTGTCCTTCACTTGTAGCAGGCATATTTCTTCAGTCAGCCCTGAGTCCAACAAAGCTAATGATGAGAGAGACACTTTGCAGGGCAACTTGAGCCAATGTGAAAGCTTTATTTACCCTAGGAAAGGCTGTTGAATATGAAGGCAGCAAACATTATGGAAGGGTAATAAAATGGATGTGATGAAATGGGGACTCGGCTGAATCTCCTCATTTGCAGTAAAAATCTCCAGCAATAGGGCAAGATGAAGCCCAAATGGAAATATCCCTGTCCTGTCAGGTTTCTGCTCCCACCCCTTCTTCAATTCAGCTACTTTATCCTCCACGAGCATCAGTGTGAATGGGACTGTGAGCCATGGTTTCTAAAGACAAGCAATGCCTTCCTGCCTTTCTTTAGCCTCTGCACATTGAGCCTACCTCTAAAAGCAAACATGAAGTGTCTTACCATATTGAAAAGGACATTTGATTAACCAAATCTGGGGGAATTACCAGAAGCAGGGAGTAAAACTCACGTGCAAAATCTATAACCCAGCTGGACTTTGGAAGTGTGATTTGAATGGGGCCTAGGCTTTCTGACTGCTCAGCTTTTCAAATGGATACTCTATTCCACCTTAGAAAAAAAAAAATGAATTTCTTGTGAGGAAACTGCCAGTTGGCAGCTTGGGAGGATTAAGAAATGCAACCAGATTGAGCCCAGTAAGATGGAAATGCTGTGCAGCCATAAAGCCTTCTGAGGAGCAACACCAGCTCTTGGTGTGGAATGCAAACTATGAATTTTCATTTTGCCCTTGATGAAAGGTAATTCTTTTCCTGAATGAATGCTCCTTTCACATTTTAATATTTAAGAAAAGGAAGTGTTTGCATATAGTGCTCCCCCACCTTGTTTTCTCCCCAGTTAAGGCTCAGCTCTGGTGTCCCCTTCCTCAGGCAATTCTTAGCACTCTGCTTTTGCCTCACCAAAGTCAGTTTTCCCATGTTGTGATCTGCTTATCAAAGCACAGCTTTCTGCTCTGAAAAGGGAATCTTTCCACTTAAGAAAAAGGATGGTAATTACGTTAAATGAATGTTAACTTCTTGCTAATGAATGCATTACATCTCTTCTAAACATTTCTGGAAAAAGAAGCAAGCAAAGAAACAAAAAAATAATCAGAGATGCCATTCACTCCCCAGAAGTATTAATTACAAGTAATTAGAAAAAATGACTCATTTTGGAAGTATACAAGATTCCTAAAAAGAAATACAAAGGTTCCAGAAAGAACTGAATAGATATCTGTACCAAGCAGATAATACTGTGTAAAAAATACAATATTACATACATAAAGGTTTTAATTTTTAAGGCAAAAAAAACCAATTTAGTCTTGCCTTTTAAATTTCCAGTGATAATAAACCTACAACCACCATAAACTGTATTAGCAGCTAATTGTTTTCACTGTTCAAAAGATGTGTCCAAGATCAAGTTTGCATTTACCTTGGTTCCTGTCCACCCTTGCTAGACTAAAGACTTCCCCACTGTTTATTTCCTGCTCTCTAGATCTCTACAGATAGTCCCTGGCCAGATTATCATCTCTCCATCATCTCTCTTCCAATATGTAGCAGGCACAAAATGAATTAACAAAAATGTCTTCCATATTTATTTTTTTCCCCCCTTTGAATGCTATTGCAAAGTCTCACAGGAATTTACCAGCATCTCCTACATTGAGACTAGGAATTTCTGCAGTTTTTCAGTACAGGCAAAAATCAAACTGAATGGACTGGATCAAGAAATCTCTTGTCCAATATTTCTTTTCGGTCTTTTCTGAGTGACTGCACCAAAAGCTTGGCTGAGCTGTGGCCCAGCTCCTGTTTCACTGACACCCCCACATGCCCCAGGAAGCTCCTGGTCTCCCCATCCCCATGACATTCAATCAGCATGCACATCTCTTTTTTTTTGTGTTGTTTTTTACCACCAGATCACCCTATTACCAAGGCCCACAAGACTTCAAGTTTGCAAGTAAAACTTTTTTTTTTTAATCCACTGGAACATCAAATCCTTTCAGTAACAGCAGATGGAAACACACATAGGTTAATGGCTTCACCTTATTAAAATCCATTCACATTAAGCATCTCTAATGTGAAACCTCAGAGCTATTGAACTGCAGGGTACCAGAGAACTGGGCAGGAGAGAAAATATCTGGCTGTGCACAATGGGAACCAGCAGGGAATTCAGGGAGCAAAGCTGTGATGTGGGATGGGGCTTCCCTACCTGCTTCAGCCCCCGTGACATCTCCAACAGCAGAGGAGGAGCAGGTGTAACCCCTCCAAAGGTGGCACTAAGGCACCCCTATTTCTGCCTGCCAATGAATCTTTAATGGCTCTTCTCCCTTTACTGAATCTTTAATGCCAGTACATACAGTGCAACCAGAGAGCAGGAGCAAAGCTGACAGGCTGCTTTAATCTTGCCTTCATCAGAGTTATCTTGATAGCCACCAAACAATAACAGCTTATGTTCTAATATTGTTGTTTCTACGTACAGGAGAGAAAAACATATGAGGAAACTTGGGGAAAGCTGCATTTACAAAACAAAGCTGACATACCCAATTATTTTATTATAATACACTGTTGCAGCATAATTTTGCCTCGGATGTGCCACTGAATAAAATATCACTGCCTGGCATTGAGAAGGGGAAGTAAAAGATCCTTTTATTGGCTCTGCAATTCCTTAGGGCTTTATTCACTGTGTGAAGAACCTGCTTTAAAATGTGATCACTCTTTTCCTCAGAGGTCCTGGTGGGAACAGTAAATCTCTTTTACAGAAGTGCAAGATGAATTCCCAGAAGTATTAGAGGCAGCTCAGAAAATGCAGCAGGGTACAGTAGCATTATCTATTTCTAAGTTCTTCACATTCTCATACAGCAAAATACTAGAAGGCAGTTCATTCTACATTCTTGTGCATACACTTAAAAAGGAAAAAGAAATGTAGAAAACAGTAAATAATGGGAAATGCAAAAAAGAGGGAAATGCAAAAATCTGTGGAATCTTCTCTATCATTGACAGTTTGTTTAACTTCACCATTTATCTCAACAGAAATGCCTTGGTTTGGGGCTTTTTTTTTTTTTTTTTGTTTCTTTAAATCAAGTGTGTGCTTCAAACCATGTTATATATAAATGTATGAGAGCCAGATCCAATCAGGTTACTGACAGGGTTGCCAGGCTTGGCACTGTGACTTCTATTTGGAAACATTTATTCTATCATGACTGCTCAGAGAGAATGGAAATACATTATCTGATATAAAGAAAGATATCTCCATTTGATCCTCAATAAATTTGAAGGAATAGGGTTTATCTTCTTGGTTCATTGCCTTTATGTGGGAGGTTGGTTTTCCTACATGTAGTTTTATTTGTTCAGCAGCTTAGGATGAAAGAAACATGTTAAACTATCCCTAGAGAGAGATGCACACAGTCCCTGAAAGGCTTCTCCTGTCATATACTCCCCTCCTGGAGGAGAAATGAAGTCTGTAGGATGATTTGCTTTTGAGTCTTACTGCATACAACACAGTGACTCTCCTTTGATAATCTGCCAGCACCAGGCCACATGCTTGCAAGTCATTCCCAAAACCCACACGTACTTGATGAGCGATCACTGAAGAATTTACTAATCAACTTAGATTAGATTTACTTAGATTTACTAATCAACTTGGCTGTGAATGCTCCCATATTCCTACACTAATACTCACTGCACAGGGACGTTGTTTGGAGAAGATCACACAAACATCCCTTGGGTTTTGTCAGCCAAACCATCACCAGTTTCCTATTTGTTTCCACCTTTTTACCTCTCAGCTCACCTGCCTTCTCTATCAGTTACTGTCACCTTGGCTGCTTTGAATTTCTGTACTCAGAAATTCAAAGACATGAACAAATATTTGGATGTGCTCTCAAGAGAATTCAGTTCTGCTTCTTTGACCATTAGTTATCAAGTTCTCACCCTTATGCTGACGTAATCTCTCTGCTAATGTTGTTGTGGAGGGGGGTTTCACAATCTTTTACAATCTCCAGATTTGTCTGGTCTCATCTCTCTGCTTGGTATCAAATATAACAGAGATGTGTGTGTATTTCTATCTGTATATATATATATAAATTAAATTTAGTTTTCTGTGTTTCACAGTCTAAATCTCATTACTAAAAAGACCAACATGAATCTCTATTCACGCTGGGACAGCAAAGAAAAAAAGCAAACAACTAAATATAGATGAAAAAATAAATCTCACTCAAAATACTCCAACAGACTGGTTTGAAAATGTAATTTTAAAAATTACAACTACTTGTAGAAAAGAAAAAGCTATTCATTTCATACTCTGAAGAAAATGATTGTGATTAATTTTATGTGTAGTTCACATACTGAAAAAAAAAAATGTTGCTTTTTTCAGAGCAGTTCAGGGCTGGATTTCAATGGACAGGAAGGGTGTACTCATGCTGACGACTAGCACAGCTTCTAAAGAGCTTTTTTTTCCCATTTTATCAACTATAACATGGTAAAGCAGGCTGTTAGGCTTCATGTGGAAGTGACCCACTCCATTAGGTACATTATCTCAGCTTCAACCAACTTGAAAATGATCCTTTCGTACTTCTGTTGACATAGTAATTGGCCTTGAGGGGCATCATTTATGCACTGAGCACAAAACAGATGAACATAATGATATTTCTTTCATGCCCTGCAAACGTGGATGCTCTGAAGGACTCACAGGTGGCTCTGGACCCCAAGTGTTTGTTTCCTACACTCACCATTTTCTTTGACAGAAATAAACTCCGTGTCAAATTCCCTATTTGTGAAGAAGGTCTCTGGTGTCATCCATTCCTATTTAAAATGGAAAGGCTTGAACAAATTCAGAGGGTTGGTGGTTTTTTTTCTGCTGTAAGAGCACAGATTCCCTAGTGACTTGTCCTGTTAGCAAGAGTTGAGAATTTGCATGAAGCCACAGAGGCTCTGCTGTCACAGTGGGGCAGAGTTGCTCATTAGCTCTGCTCTGGGCACTATCAAAGCAGGAGTAATTCTCTCAGCAAGGCAGTCAGGGCAGCTGAGGACCTTGGGAGAAACCTTTTGGGTCAGAAAGTTAAAAGTAATCGTGTATGCAGTAAGGATGCTGCAGAGCCTCTAGGTCGGGTCTAAGGAATGATATTTGTATGCCTAATAAGCAGGATGAGTCAAAGCAGAATGCTCTAATTCTAACTACTCAAGTCCCAGTCCACTTCCCACCCACCTTCTTGTTCAGCTTCAAAGCTCTCCAAGCAACCTGAGTTCTGCATTTAGGGAATCCCTAATTTTCATAGTTGCTCACCTGCAATTTGAAAAGTTAAAGGTCAGAGCATGCATCTGTGATGTGACAAACTAGAGTATGATCCCTCAATCTGCTTTGCTGCTCCTTCTTGCCTGGCCACAGGCTTCTTCTGGGCCACGTTGAGGCTGGGGCATGATGCAGCAGTTAAAGGCACACATAAGGGAAGCTGCAAGAAAGAGAACTTACAGAGTGATAGAAGATGAGGGTTTCCTTTGGGTCCATTAACATTTCAGTCATATCTTGGGTTGTGGGATTTCCAAGCCATAGCTGAGGTTCTGTTTAATGTGTTCATTATAACCCTTCCTCTCTTCAGATGGCATTGCATGTACTGCACTGTTCTTAGCAAAAAATAGGTATTTTTTCCTCTTTCTTTCTAAATACATCAACCTTTTTATTATCCATCCTCCCAAACAATGCGTTTCCTCCTTTCTTCTGTTAATAAAGCTTGGAAATGCAGATTTAAGTGATGCTATGACAGAATAAAATACCAGAACTGAGTAGCAAGAGATCTTAAAGTCTGTTTTGTACAGTTGGTATTACACAATAAATCCTATTTGTACATCCAGACCACTATATTTAGCAATGCAAAAAAAATGTATTTGAAAAAAAAGATACTTGACAGGTAAAAATTAAGATTTAATTTTAAAAATCTAGTCTTCTGACAGCTGTACATAGTAGTATCATTTAACTTCATTTGGAATTGTCATTTTGAAGTCTCTGCTCTTTTTGAGTGGCCAGGTTGCTTTGAAAATTAAGCACCAACCTCATTATTTATTCTAGCCCTTTATCTTTATAAATCAAGAATTAATTTGACGTCCATTCTGATGCTTCTTTTGGCTGCTTCTTAACTGATCCAATTGAGCAGTAAGATATAGCAGAAGTGTACCCATGGGTATCAGTATCACACCATAAATGGCAGGATGATTACATTTTAACCATCCAAGAACTGCAGCAATTGTCTAGACATATGGTGTGAATTTCCTGTGCTATTATTAAGAGGAACCTAGCAGACTTAATAAAAAAAATAGGCAACTCTATGGATGCTACAGGCACAGCATCCCAGCTCACAGCCAGCAGAGCAGGTTATTCATCCCTGATTTCTACTGTGTGGGCAGGTTTGGATCTACTTTGGGCAAAGGCAAACTAAGGATGGTGGGAGGAGTGTCAGTGCTGATCAGCAGTGCCACATGCACTCGTGTTCTGCCATTTCTGAGCAGTATTTGCTGTATGGCACTGCAGCCTTGAGCAGGAGTGGGACTGCCTTGCTGCCCTGACACACTGGGGCTCTCATCTACAAGCATAAAGCAAACCTAAACCACACCACTGCCCAAGGAAAACTCAGAGAGCAGACACTTGTCACTGGCCATTTATTTTCTAAGTGCAAAAACAACATGAGGAAAGCACAGTCACCAAGGTGCCTCAGACCTCCATTTTATCACATCTGCTCTCATATAAAACCTTGGCTCCTCTCCACTCCTTCAGTTGCTCCTGAAAGCAGCTATTTTTCAGAAATTCCTCCCTACTTCCATTTCAGCATCAGCTTGGGTTTTATTGCCTTTTAAACACACCTATTGTTAAAAGGTTCATCTAAAGCACGAACTCTTCAAGGTCCTGAGATTCAAGGCCAATATGCATTGTCACTATTCAGAAAGAGCTTTAGAGAAAAAAAAAAGCCCTCTGTATTTATTTCCATGGTTGTTTTTACACAGGTTTGCAATGTAAAAGGAGCCATTTTCTTCCCCCACTTGGTAATCTACTGTATCTACATTAGATTTGGCTCCTCCAACTTGACAAAGTCATCTCCTCCCCAAGACAGTTGGATTTTCTCACTGCAGCTCCCAAAGAAAATCTTGCAGTAGCACAGAAGATGGCACTTGTCAACACCAAGATAAAATACCCTGTGGATGAGCCAGACTATACTCAGGCATTCAGATTAGCCATAACATAAGGAAAAACACCTCTACCCAAGAGACAATCCTTTTCAGGATCTCACCACCTAGCTACAGAAGTCAACACTGCAGAAATGTCTGCTTTGGAGAGCAGGCATGGGGGAGAGCCCTGACTTCTGAGGAAATGAAGGAAAGAAACAACAAATACCACTTAACAGCATGAGAACATAATTTCTGCAGCATGGTAAAAAACATTGTGCATTCATTAGAATTTAGAAAGCAAACTTTGGTTTTTTCCAATACCATAGGACTTGGCCAAATAGACTTGAATGTGAACCACCAAACTAGTTACCTGCAGCACGTGGACTAAAACCAGTCTAATCACATAGATCAGACTTAGCTACCCTGAGCAGCTGTAGGCAAACTAAGGTTTGTTTCATCTGAATCCTGAAAAGCCACTTCCCATCTTCAATATGACATAAGAGCTGCCAGTGTTAGATGCCAAAACACATGCAATGCATGGCATTTTTCATTTGGGATTTCTCCCAGCACATAAAGAAGAGCCAGGAAGGGTAAAGAAAGAAGGGAGAAGGGCAGCTGTGATTGTTTCCAATCATCCAACATCCTCAATAGGGTTAACAGAAAGCAAAAATTAGGGGAAAAGAAGGATTGGGAAAAGCCTTACAAAAGTGTTGTGGTGCCATCCCAGTGTTTTAGCAAGGATTCAAACAGTTCTGCTTGTGGTACTGCAGGCAGTAGCACAGCCCCATGGATGGATAACCCACCTGTGAGCCATAGAGCTATGAACCCTAAGTTAGCTGATTGCATTATACCAGTAGCCAACAGAGAATAGCAACGTGCCATGTAGAAAATCCAGCAGTCACTGACATGCAGAAAAGAGCAAGGATGCAACGTGCATGAAAAGGACAAAGAAGTAATGATGAAATAGGAAGTTATCACCCTGGGCTTCTGAAAGAGCACTGGTTCTAACTGACTGGGCACATTGATCCTGAGAATCACAGCAGCATGTCAACAGGCCCAGCAAAAGCCATGCTATTTGGAGGGGTGTTGCCTTTGGAGGTGCCATCAGTCAATTAAACAACAGCAGAGAAACTATAGGTGACAACAGAGTTATCAGGTGGTTGTGATGGGCACTGGCATTTCACTAGCACAGCTCCTCTGGTGCCACCACGTGTGGACAGATCAGTTATGGACCAAATTATGCAGAGAATAAATGGCATTACTTATTCAACAATAGTGGAGAGTGATCAGGTTATGCTAACAGAGAATTTGGTTCTCTGTATTTATTGGTATCTCTGTAAATATGAACTGTAAGCTCATCTGTCCAGATTTTAGCAGGCTTTGATTTGGGCTTTCAATACATGATACAAATGGTCAGCATTGTCCAAAGTCTGCAGTCTCCTTGTAGCTCAAATCCTGATTTTCTAGATGCAGAAGATCAATTTCATGAGTTAAAGAAATGTTCTTTCTGACCACTTCTGTCTCACTTTTTTTCTTTCAGGAACTATTCAAACAGCCATTTCATCTACCCTAATACCTACAATGCCTTTGCAAAAGAAGAGGACTGGGGAAAGAGATCAAAATAACCAAGTAAAAAAGGCATTACAAAGCAACACTTACAGATACACACTTACAGACACTTACCCCCTGTCAGTCAAAACACCTACAACTTCTCTAGCTTGTCAGCAACTCTTGCCACCAGGAACACTGACAATAATCCCTCTCCTGAACTAGAATATCCTTTTTTGGGTTTTATTTTGGTTCTGTTTTGTTTTTTTAAAAGCCAGAACCCCGTGTTTGGATGACTGAGTGCTTCCAAGCAAAAGCACAGCAGCAGTTTGTGATGCTCTGAGATGCCCTAAAACTTGTGTTCCCCCTGCTCTGCTCTGGAGAGCAGTGAAGGACAGGAAAAAACAGACTCCCAGCTCCAGAACTTCCCTGAAAGGTACCTTCTGGTCCTTCCTCAGTGACACCCAGCTCAGCTGGAGGACTGCTGGACATCTGTAATTCTTCCTGCTGTGCACTAGATGCCACTGCACAGACTGTTTTTAGCAGCCAAACAGCCACTGCCTTTTCAGTAGAGGTCCCTTGCTACCACTGGCATGGATGTACAACAGCTTAGCCTAGCAAAGCTTGCTCAGTTAGTACAGGACTATCATCCTTTTACAGATGGGAAGCTGGGCTACAGGCACAACACCAGGATTTTGCCATGGCTTGGGTATGGCGAGGCTGACAGGGCAGAGACTTCATCAGTGGCCACCTGCATCAACACCAGATTGAAATCCCATTGCACAGCCTTGCTAGCTGGTCAAGCCAGTTCCAGATAGGAGATCACCCTGGAAGCAGAGTGGAGAGGATGGAATAGCAGCTGCTCACAGCTCTGAGTGACAGGCTGCTATCAATACAATAGCTGCCACTATTCACCTGCTGCAGAAAGAGTGTGTGAGCCCTGGCTGCAGGAGGTGGGTTTTAAAATGTTAAGCCCTGACTTCTGATGTCCCAGCACAACCTAAGCTCTTGGTTTAGGGACAGGCCAGAAAATAGGGCTGTGTGTTAGTGCCAAGAAACACAGCAGAGTCCCAACATCAGCCACGAGCATTTGCACACCTGCATGTGCTTTTTGTGCTCACTCTGCCAAGGGAGCTCATCTACAAATTCTATTTCTCCAGCAGATTTGACTGGTTTTCAGGAACCAAGCAAATCAAATGAAGGGCTCTCTGACAGAAGCAGGTCTCATCCCTAGCTAGTTCATTCTGTCAATGAAATTTGTATAAACTCTGCCATGAAAGCAAATCTACACACAAAGGTGTCACTCCAAAAAGCTCTCTCTTGCTTGGTAGGTAAATGACCATGAGCCAACAATGTGCAGGCAGCCAAGCAGGCCAGTGGCATCCTGGGATTCATTAGGAGAAGTGTGGCCAGCAGGGCAAGGGAGGTTCTCCTCCCTCTCTACTCTGCACTGCTGACACCCCACCTCGAGTACTGTGTCCAGTCTTGGGCACCCCAGTTCAGAAATGACAGAGATCTACTGGAGAGAGTCCAGTGCAGGGCAGCAAGCTGCTGCAGGGAGTGGAGATCTCCCTGCTGAGGAGAGGCTGAGAGAG
>JAOEGS010003288.1:55060-66462 GCA_025447755.1 Corythornis vintsioides
TATGTTCAGGGCAGTGTAGGGAGGATGGAGCCAGACTCTGCTCAGTGCCATCCAGTGACAGGACAAGAGGCAATGGGGAACAATACAGCTTTTCTTATTCTACAGTATTTCTAACACCAAGCATCTAAATTAAGAGTTACATCACCTAAAGCAGGGTGATGAGTTCAGTGGGTCATTGCTTTGAGCCCTCTTGGTAAAAACTTTCATTCCAACCACACACAAAAAAATGCATTTGATTTTTAAAAATAAGAATCTGTCAGGTCATAGTTTTCCAAGTTTTCTTTAGAATGCAGAATATAGGCATTTTTATTTTTTAAATGAAAGCTAAGATTTCATTTGAATCCTAGTACTGCAGGATCTAAGAAAACCCAACAACCTACCCAATAAACATGAATAAACCTCTAAATAAAATACCAAGCAGGTCACAGACCACAAGGTTTTTCTCTTTTTTTTCCAGCAGAGCTGAACATTCATCATCATGAGGCCTCAGGATATTCACAGTAACACCATACAAAGCTTAAATGAATTTCCTTGCCATTTGTGAGGCAGTTGCTTGAAAAGAAAAAAAGGAGGGGAAGGCAAACAGAAATGTAATCTCAATGGTGCTCAACTGGATGAACTTCAACAGCAAGCAAATTGACCTGCCAGCTCTGGAGCACACTATGCAACACTGCTGTGTCCACAGAATGTCAGCTAAGTCCATCTGAATCTGTAATTCTGCAAACTAACATTAAAAAAAAGAAAAAAAAAAAAAAAAGAGGGACTAAAATCTTGAGGATTTACAGCTAGGATGATTTTCTTCCATAAGACAGTCTTAGAGTGTTTACTTAAAAAAAAATATATCTATTCCACCAGTAGTTTGAAAAAAAGGCATCATTTGGACAATATAGTGGTATTTTCCCTCTGATCTGTGAGAGCTCAGCAATTGCTTCCTTGACACACCAAATAAAGGGCATGATCAATTCTAGAGACCTGCTCCATTGCAAAGAATGAGTGTATCATAATTTCAGATACTCATTGCTTAATTTGGAGGGTTTCTGTTTTTTTCAAACTTGTAAAAACCAGAGAAATTAAAGGAAGAAATGGCTGACTATACCAAGGAAAAAAATGAAAGTAATAATACGTAGGGACCATAACTCACCTCCTACAAAAATGTTATCATAAATACCTCTCTCAAAATATGGAAAGTTCTAAAGTGCAGAACATGTTCTACTTACGTGTGTGGGTATGGAGTGATGACTTCCCTGTCTGCTACTAAACAGTCTATTTTCATGCTGCTTGGTAAATTGAAAAGCTATTTGTTACAGCAAATCTCTAAAATAAGTCAAATTACTGCATTGACTCAAGAGATGAGAGAAGCAGTAGCATACTAACTCATCTGATTTAGGATGCTCCAAAAATATGCTACTAACATCTGCCAATAATTCAGACAAATCCTGAGAGAGGTTGGGGAGAGGTGTAAGAGACTTGGTGCTGTCTGTCACAGCAGATGTCCCACTTGCACATGCTGTTCACTTTGTCTCTTTTTAAAGAAAGAAAATAAGTTTTCTTTACAAAAAGTGTACTAATTTACACTCTTGTATGAGTGGGCTAATACTGAACACTTTAAAAGAGTAGTCCATGTATATTAAATACAGCTGTTAAATCATTAAAGTATGTCTATATTATAGAAAATGTGAAGATGGGATGCTCTTTAAGATCACTCAGTCCAGCTTTTCTGCTGCATCTCCTATTGCCACTAATGCAGTTAGTGTGAAACTGCAGCTGCTCAATAGGAAGCAGATTCATTCCCCAGATAATGGCAAGATGGAGAAATTTTTCAAGAACTGTTGAAATATCACATTTTTTGCACAGCAAATAACTGTAAAATATTCATCTCTGAACCCACAGAAGTGTTTCATATGCACGTTTCATTATTTATTTCATTAAAATGACTGTAATGTAATTTATCATAGCATTGCAGTTTACGTGCTGCCTGGATCTCAAGGATTGATTTGAGTAATTTATATCACAAATGTAAAAACCATGGACTGATTTTCTACAAAACATTTTAGTGAGCCTGAATGAGGATTTTCTGTTGGGAAACCCCTCCATGAGCTGGTCTGCAGGCAGTTGTAGATGACACCAAGCTGGCTTACCAGGCTCAGGAGCAGCAGAATGCCAGCATACAAAAAAACCTGAATTTTCCTGACCATAATGAGTCCCCAGACACACCAGCATGCAAGAAAAAGTTCTGTGAAATTCTGTAACAGCTTGAAAACAACAACTACCAAATAAGAAACACATCCTTCCAGAGCTCAGCATCAACTGAATCCAAAATTTCTAGTGGCAATTGATCAGTGCTGCCCTGAATACCCCAGACATGATCCAGAGCACCTTTTGTAATGTCATCAGCTCTTAAAGAAGTTTTCTTCTTTGTTTTATAGCATGGCTGTGGTTTTAGTCAATGCATCTTACTCAGCAACAGCAGATCAGCCCTGTTTCAAAAAACATGTTGCAAAGACTTTGTATAAACCCAGTTAGAGGCTGTAATGCATTTTAAGCATGGAAATTATTAGGAGCTCAGGCAAATCTGAAGAAGCTGCCATCATCTTCTCAATCCCTGCTGTAATCACAGAAGCAGCACCAGCATATGCTGCAAGCACCTCCATGGTTTTGCAAACCTGGCTCAGCTTCTAGCAGCTCATTTAGGACCAGAAAAGCTTGATAATAATAAAAAAACCCTCATAACAAATTATCAGTCAAGCAGAAGAAATACCAAGATGGACTTTGAGAACTCCCTCCAGCAGGTCTATGGTTTATTGCACTTTGGCTTCCTCACATTTTGCAGTCCAGTAAAGGTTACTGTGCATGACACACAGGTTTGGAATCACCTTCTAACACCTGCATTTAGATTCTGTCGTGTAAATACAAGTCCCATAGCAGCAGGAACACTGTAGTGTAAACATGAGCAAGACTCAGAAGAGAAGCACAGTGCTCTCAGGTGAGCCATCTCTAGTAGCCAGCTCACAGAAAGATGTATTTCTTCATTGCAGAAATTGAGAGAGAGAAATTTTCCAAGCCTACAACGTGCACTGCTGCCCATCTCAATCAGACTTGTACTGTAATAACAGCTTTGCCAGTTCTATCTGTGATTTTATTCACTGGTTGATACATTTAGAGCCTACACTTATTTCTCTAATGACCAGCTGTACTATGGGCTTAAATGCATGGCTGCATACAGGCAGTTCACCACAATATCTGAGTACATACCTAGATTATATATATTATATATACACATAATATTACATTAGAAAATCTCCTAATTAGACTTCAGAGGCTTCATGCAACCAATCAAATATAGATATTAATATATACTATAAATGCACATACATGCACACACACAAACATATGCTCTATTAGTCAGTGTTTTCCTGTTGGTACTTTTTGCACAGCTAATTATGGCATTAGTCATCTTAACATTTTCATTACTCTGTCTAATGCATAATGGGCTGCAGCCATCTAAGTCGTACAGCTCCTCCAGGAAAAATGAGGTTTATGGGACCACTGTCTTTGGTGTACAGTTTAATAATGTTAAAAAGATACCAACATAAAATTAATGACTACATTTTTCATGGAGGGAGCATTACATTTCCACTCAATGGAGCTTTAAGCAGTTATTTCTCTATTATTACTATATTGTTGGAAACTAACATTCAGGAGCCCATTGTACGAGCCAAGAGAGAATTCCAATTACTGTTGGCACTAATGAGAAATATCCTTTAGAGTAAATATCTTCTGAATGCTGTGTCAGTTCTAAACTGACTGGTTGTATTTCAGCCAGTGTAATGAAAGATCTTCTGGTGGTGGTTGAAAGAAAAGGATTAAAGGCTTCAGTTACTTTTAGAGACATCTCTTAGTGCAATACCCAAAAGCCAGGAAGATCCAAGCAAAGAAAGAATGTTTTCACTTCTGAAATACACATGGCAAACGTTTGACTTCTGTGTTTCACCTGATTAATTTGAAGGTATTTTAGATATCCATGTTGCCCGTGTTCTATCATGCATAATGCAACAGGGGGTATTTGTTACATAAAGGGAGAACATTTTTCTCTTCCTTCTATTCCCTCATGTTCCCTTCCATGCAGTGGAAGAAGATCTGGCCCAACAGCCTGAGGAAACAAGTCTTACATGTCCCAGGAGGAGGCACAGCCTGGAAAGCATGTGCACAAGCTTCCACACACAGTCACACCAGAGTGTTTCTGCTCTGAAGGGATCCAGAGAACCCCTTTTTACACCCTCAACCATGAAAGCAGGTTCCAACCTCCTCAGCCACTCCATTTCCAGTGACTCCACACAGCCCTATCTATGTCTTATTTCTCCTGCTCATTCCTTTCTGTCTAATATCTCCCCATTTCCCCCTCCACTGCTCACATAGCATCTGCTCCCTTTACACCTTTTTCCTTCCAAACATGATTTCTGTGACCTTGTGTCTTTCTAATTCCCATATCTTGCCTATGTTATTCTTTTTTTTTTTTCCATAGACATCTTCCTTGCCTTTTGCTTTGCTCACATCACCTCCTCTTTCCTCACCACTCATACTCCTTATTTTAAAATATGAAAACATAAAATATCCCTTCTAAACACTCTTTTTATCACCAAGTTTTTTATGCTCCCTGCCAGCTGGCCAGAGATGTTGTCTTAGGCCTTTGTTCTGCCCATTTTCCCCACTTCAGTCAGTGTCTCTGGTGCTGCACAAGTTGCTTTAAGCCACTGTTTTCTCCTTGAAATGCTCAACCACCACCTCCTCTAATGACTGCAAAGCTAGACGACTGGCAGATCAATCATCCTGCTCTAGCTTCTCACTTGCACACATGCCCTTCAGAAAGAAAAAAGTTTCCTTCCATTAACTGGGATAATAGCTTCTGGCACAAACACTTCACCATCCATATCTCTTCCTCCACTGCTTTGCCCTCCATGGCATCTGCCTGGGTTGCTCCACACTTGATCAAACAGGGTTTGGTTTAGTCTTCTGGGTGAGGACAGCATCCAATTGCCATAGGTAAGGAGCAGACACATGCAGCCAGGGTTGTGGAGCACCAAGCACTACTGCTCAGGGAACAGAGAAAACCAGGAATGAGACTTTCCCAAACTAGCTGCATCCCAAAAAATAATAATAATAAAATAAAAACATCAGAAGAGGGAACTGCTGCCTAAGTCACCAGCTCAGTTTTCCATGCAATTTCTATGTGCCCACAGGGCTGGTGCTGTGGAGCAGTCAGTGAAAAGAGCTGGGTTCAAATAACTACAGCTGCCAAAGCTCACCAAAGATCTGCAACTGAACTTATTGCCATTTCAAAAACGACCCCTTCCTCCTGTAAATGGAACAGAGCAACTCAGCACAGCAGGCCATGATTGTGGCACAGCACAAATCTAAGCTGGGATGTAACTCCTTTCCTGACAACATTTTAGCCAATGCCACCTAAACCTGTGTTTAGAAGGATGTGGAAAACTAACCTGATGTATTAAACCTGCTTCTGAGAAGCTAAAATATTGGCTCAGGGCAGTAAATGGATGACAATCCATCAGCCATTGCATAAAAGCAAAAAAAAAAATGGACACTGTGGGAACTGTGGAACTGTGGGAAATGGTTTCTTGGCTTGTGCACACATTTACAAAGGATAAAAATGCATGAGAAATCTATTCCTATACAGGAATTTGCAGAGATTTACCACATAGTTCACCACGTACAAGGCCTGTGATTTCCTGCTTGTATTTGTAAACAGCTCAAGTGTTTTTCATGACAAATATTGACAAATTTGACAAATATTTCCTGCAGATTTGCATTCTGTTTCATGACTTAAGATGCTTTGGAACAGAGTGACAACCTCCCACTCTTTTTTGTTAAATATTTGCTTTATATGACTCATTCTAATGCATCACATTTCCACACATTGATATTTACCATTTTCCCATCACAGCAATTTATTCCAATGGCTCAGCCCAACCTAACTTTGTCTGGGATCCAGTCCTGCAAGAAAACAGAATGTCTTTACACATACTGCTTGTTCTTTTTCAAATGGGTGCCCATTAATAGTTGTCCAATCACAGAAGGGTTTATATACTCATGTCCTTAATAACAAAACAAAGCTTTTCTTGAATAAAATGAGCTGGTTTTTTTCATCAAAGTGACAGACTTAACGCCACTACCCTTAAATTGGCACAACAGACACACACCATCCCAGGTTCTGGGAAAGCTGGCTTTAAGATGCAAAAAATATCTTTTCCTTCCCATTTAAACTGGACTCTTTAACTGTTTGGTGTGTACTAGGCTGAATTTTACATATCCCTGAAGGCTGAAGAAGAAAGAGTGAAGAAAGAAGGTGTCTGTCATGCCTGACATGTACAGTTAAAACTTGTTGAGGAAAGCAGGCAGTGACTTGTACTGAGTGTGGAGCCCCACTCAACAGATGGGTCAGAGTTTTCATATTTTTCACTTTTAAAAATTAACATTTTTATATCAGCATTTCAGAGTCTCCCCAAGGAATTGGAGAAATCAGCCATCAACTCTTGGGTTTGTTTTGTGTTTTTTTTTTTTTTTTTGATTTTTTTCTTAATTAATCTATAAAAAGAAAATGAAAAGATCTTTGTGGCCAACTCAACATCCTTCAGCCAGGCTGCACAGTGAAGGGTCCCCTGAGCTAGTCCTTTGTCTAACAAGTCATTTGTGTAGGATTCTCCTTCACAGCATAGAGCATGCAGCTCAGATCCCCTTTAATTCTTCTTCACTAAGCCCTAAGTCAGCCCTTGCCTGGTGATAGGAGCACAGAAAGTATAAAACTGTGCAGAAAACAAGTGCTAATTAGCTGGCAGCTTCTCTACAACTATAGATGGCAAGTTGCAACCCACTCCCCAAAAGTCCCTGTGCTGCTTGCCATAAACACACATTCCTACAATAAAATCAAAGACTTTTTAAGTCACATCAGAGCACTTGGAAAGCTGGCAAGACATGTGAGACTGCCTGCAAACTTTATAGGGCTATGGGACAAACAGCAACCAACTCTCAGCTTGTAGGGTATCAGCAAGATGACAGCTACAGCACCTACAAAGAAGAAGGATGAGAATTTCCTCTGTAAACCAGATACACACAGCACCAGTGTAGTCTGATCTCTGACCTAAAGGTCACCACCTTTTCTCTAGGCAGAGAAGACCCCCAGTTATGTCACTCTATCCATGGCAAGACTGTCCACAGTGGGAAGTAACCAGAAGATTGGAGCAGTTCTGATCAAAAAACAAAACCAATCTCCCCAAACACACAACCTTCAGTCAAAAGTTCCACACGTGCTCAGGGTATTGGGAGACAATTCAAAACATTTTCCCATTATTCCTTGTAGATATTTCCCATCCAGACCTCAGAGCAGTGCAATAGGAACACAGAGCAAAAAATACTTACTGTCAAATCAGCAGCCCTGGAAAGACAAGGATTTTCCCCTCCATGTTCTACCATCCAATCTCTGCTCCTAAAAGTTCAGATAGCAACTGCAAATTTTCTCTGCCATGCATCCTAGAAAGCCTCCACTAGCACTGACTGGCTGATAAGAAAGGGTACCACTATTAATCAGAACAAAAGGATATCAGTTCAGCTGACAGCAAGGCAGGAAGAAAGAGCAATGTCCCAACCAGGAAATAACACAGCAACAAATTTTATGTGTGGTTTCATTTGTTAAAGTCCTTTTGCCTGCTGGCATTTAGACCTTTTTCCTCTAGCTTAATTTCTTATAAGAATATATCTTCAAATATCAAGATCCAATGGAATGTGGTCTCTATATATTCTTTGTACTGGGTTCAACTTGTAAAATTAATGTGGACAAAATGACACCAACACAGGTTATAATAATTTTTTATACTGAAGTATATAAAATACATTTATACTGTTGTAGCTGAACTTATATGAGGCAATAAAAAAATTCATTATATCCAGCCTATTTATTACTGACATGAATGTAATCTTGTAATCACAATGCAAGCAATAAATTGCAACCTTTTTTTTTTAAATCAGAATCACATGGTTAGGACAAAAAAAAATCTCAAAGCAATTAACTGGAAAGAGGAACTAACTGGATTATTAGCTTGGAAAAAATACTTCCAAACACAATTATTTTGCACAGGAACTCCTCTCCCCAACTTATTAGAAAGATGTGAATATTTTCCTAAATAAATACTTTTGAAAATATAATAAAGGAATTCAAACAAGGAGAATAAGGGATTTACAGCAATATCTGTGGGATGCATGGCACCAACATACTGACCCATCATCAGTTCTGTGATACTGCTCCTCCTTCTCCACATACCCAACCCCACAGCACTGGAATCTTTGGAAATAAGCACCAATCACCTGCTCAGACATCCTCTGTTGCAATATTCATCAGGCACACTGAAAGGTTTCTGGTGCACAGACATGTGCATCACTAGCATAGTGGCTACCCTGGTAGACCAGAAAGCAAGGGACATAGAGAGGGTTATTAATGGGTTTGCACATGCAGATCCACATCTCTCCACTCCTCATCCACACTCACAAATCCTGAAGTTCAGCACAGAAAGGGTTCTTTTGATAAACTGCAAGGCTCTGATGATTAGATGTGGAAGGTTCACTAATAATATTATTATTGCATAGTCTGAAAACAACCATAAAGCCAAGGTTTTTACAATGTCTGGACTATTCTCTTTCAAGGAAAATTTCCCTGGTAGTATTGACAAGTTGTGTATTTCCTATGTCATTTCTTAGACATTAAGATGACAAGTTACAGCCCCAGCAGCTGAAGAACACTGCTGGAATGTGTTTTTAACACACTGAAAGATAGATGGAGAAATGGAATGCTGAGGCGTGATGATAAATATCCATCTCTTAGGACAAAATAACTGCTTGCTGTATTGTGTCTGACCTTTATGAGACCCACAGAGAGAGTCTCAGAGATGGATGGTAGGAAGAAAGAGGCAGATTAAGGGGTTGAACACCTTCTGAACAGTTTTGTTTTAATCCTACAATACATACCAGAAGATTTAGGCTATGCAGTTTTGGCTTTGATGAAGACTGTGCTCTGATGGCCTCTGGTGTTTTTGGGATAACACCTGCATGTTCTTTGTCAGGTCCACAAGATCCAGGAATTCATCATCAAATTCTCCCCTGCTGGAACCTCAGATGAGAATGACAACAGTGGCAGGATGTGTAGGAGCTGTGGAGCCTGAAAACACACATGGGGGTTCTGTGACTCTTCCCTACACTGTTAGTGCTGTTGAAGCTTTTTGGTTCTACAGAAAGGAAAACTGGCAGAAGGTATGGCAGAGAAGTTTGCTTCAAGATACTCCTGTGTCTAGAAAGTCCACAGCAGTCTCAGTCCTGAGTCCACTGGTGTGCTCACATTAATAAATAAGTTTTCTTGAGGATCTGACCTAATCTTTGTTTCTCTGGCCGAAGCTATACAAAAAGCAAACAAAGAAAACACAGCAAGATGGAAATTGCATGTGCCCTGCCCCAATTCATCTTACTCAGGGACTACTATCAAGTTTAACTAACAAGCATCATCAGCTCTAAACATTCCCTTCTGCATCTTTGGGGAAAAGCTTCCAACCACTTGTAAAACTGGGGGCAGAGCACAGGTTACTGATGAAGAATCCTCCCTCTCAGCATCCACTGCTCACCTCCAGGCAGGTCCTGGAGCAGTTCCAAGAGCAAGAGCAGTTTGGGGCTGCTCTTAAGCCTCAGTCACACATGAATAGGAGCCAGATACAAAGGCAGCATTGTACCAGCTTTGCTGGGGAGGTTGTAGCCTGTCTTCCCTCCTCCAAGTCATCCTCCCGAGGCAGGCAGCTCACTGCAGCTGCACAGGAACGCAGTGTTACAGAGTATTTTAAAAGTTCCAAAAATAATCTCTGGGAGAAGTGAGAAATTGTGTTTGAATCCCAACAGAGTAACAGGCTGAAGCTGGATGGAGGACAAGTAGATCAGAGACAGAGCAGTCACGACAATGCCATGCTATTGAAAATCAGAGGGCCTAGACAAGGCAGAATATCTGCAGTCTGGGGGGAAAAAAGAGGCATTTATTTTCTCTCCTACAGAGAGAGAGAGAAAAAAAAAAGGAAAAGGGAAAAAGGAAAAAAGGGAAAAAGGGAAAAAGGAAAAAAGGAAAAAAGGGAAAAGGGAAAAGGGAAAAGGGAAAAGGGAAAAGGGAAAAGGGAAAAGGGAAAAGGAAAAGGAAAAGGAAAAGGAAAAGGGAAAAGGAATAGGGAAAAGGAAAAGGGAAAAGGAAAAGGGAAAAGGAAAAGGGAAAAAGGAAAAAGAAAAAAAAAGGAAAATAAAAAGGAAAAAAGGAAAAAAAGAAAAAAGCAGAAAAAGAAAAAAGCAAAAGAATCTTGATAATCAGAGATCTGCACCCAAAGCACATTGGACAAATGCTACCTTTTTGACAACATCCTCAAAGGCTGCTGATAAAACAGGCTCGAGGAGAGAGTGCTGCTGTTAAATGAAAATGAAGGGCAATTGGTGCATCAGAGAGACCCAAGGCATTTCATATGAGCATCCCAAAAGGCATCTACTCAAAATTTAGAGATTACTTTTGAAAAGATTTGGGAAAATATGCCATGCATTTGAGGAGGCAATAGCAGAGCTGCAGGCTACATCACTTCTAGGCTTAGACCTCCCATTGCTGTTTCAAAGGGGTGGTGGCACATTGGGAATGTTGACAGTGCCTTTGCTTGTACTGCACATTCTGGAGTTCAGCCTCCCATTGTATTTCCATTGCAATGAAATGAAATGAAAACTGATCAAACGATAGCTGAGGATTACAGTCTATTTTAAGAGGTTGTTCTTGGAGCTAAAACGAAGCATTGCCAAGGACTGGCAGGAAAATAGCAAAGAAGGAACATGATTAAAAAGGAAAGCATTATTACCAAGACAAATGGCTCACTTTGCACATTTGCTAATAAAGATGCTTACAGAGAGATGTTCTCTCTCAGGTCAAAAAGTAAGAAGCAGAAGCATCCCTGGGTTTTGAAGGGATGCTGAATATTGTGTGAAAAAGAATACAGGGTTTTCCATGAATGCTTGAAGAAAACTCATCAATACAATTCAGTAGAAACTCTGTCTTTTTTTTGGGGTGATAAATCCCAAAAGCATTAAAATATGGTTTGATGTTGGTTTTTTCTAGTATACTTGAATCTGAAAATCAAGATGCCCTTAGATCAGGTTGGAAATCCTGAAAACAGGAGGTCAGGAGGCACTGTCACTGAGTGAACCTGGAGTGATAAGTGAGGATCATAGAATAGAATCATAGAATGGTTAGGGCTGGAGGGGACCTCCAAAGGGCATCTAGTGCAGCCCCCTGCAGGGAGCAGGGACACCCTCAACTAGAGCAGGCTGCTCAGAGC
>JAOEGS010003289.1:0-10939 GCA_025447755.1 Corythornis vintsioides
CCCTGGGCAGCCTGTTCCAGAGCTCTGTCACCCTCACTGAGAAAAAATTCTTTCTTGTGTTGACCCTAAACCTCTTGCTTAATTATCCCTTCTATCATCAGAGGGAAATTAGCACACACAGCAACTCTGGCTGTCACATAAAAATCCAAGGGCCTGTTTTCAGCCCTGTTCACGGCATCCGTATTGATACCTTTAGATACACAGAACCCAAAGCCCCACATCTTTACATTTTGTACACATAGAAATCCAATGTCAGAAAGAACCCTGAGCAGTAGCCCATGCTGAGATGCCCAGACTCTGTGTTTGAGCCTCAAAGGAGATTGCATTTGAGCAGTGCTGTCTCCCCTGCAAACAGGGAGAGGAGCAAAGCAATCAGCAGCTGCTCCACTAAGCCCAGGATGCAGCCCAGTCTCAGGTCTGTCTGCTCCACCAGCTAATTGGGGAGCTCACACAGTATGACACAGAAGGAATTGCTAAGAAAGCAGCAAATTGCTTTATTTTCTCTAAAGTGAAGATCAAGCTGAAGAGCCAGGTGTGCTGAGATACAACACCATGCCCATCAGGCTGCAGGCTCCCATACCTACAGGCTTTGGGCATGATGCTGGAGGAGATGCGTCCTAACATCTCAACAGGTGTCTAGACTTCCATGATCCATCAATCCCACCTTAACCTACCCCATGACAACACAGCCTCTAGAGGCTCCGTGCCTCAGTTTCCTCAGCTGTAAGCTCATCTTACACATCACAAGTGAGGTTGGCAGCCTTTTATGCTTTTTTAAAGGTCCTTCAGATCTGCTGGGAGGCAGGAAAGTTAGAGCATGCCTCACACTGCAGGTCCAAGAGATGAACAATTTTCTGAGCATAACAGTCTTACAGGTTACAGTTATGAGTAAAAATCCATTTTCTTCCATCACACAATGACATAAGGTGGCAAGCATCCACTATTTGGGACAGCTGGAAGGTTAAGAATGACCCAGAACACACTGCAAGAAAATGTGGCTTCTTAACCCTTAGTTATTCATCTCTGGCTTGCAAAGCTGGACAATAATGCTGTGGAAAGATACCCCAGCCACCAAACAGCCAAGAGTCAGCACCACTTTTGGGGCATGTCCAGGTGGCCCTGCCACAGCAACCATGTAGCATGCCTACCTTTACTCCTCTGCCTACAGAGGGGAGCTTCAGAGCTGCCCCTGGGCTCAGGGGACTCTGGCAGTTGCAGCCCATGTGCCTTCACAGGTGAGACTTATTCAGCAACTCCACAGCTCCTCAGTTCCTCCTTGTCGTGGAATAGGGATGGACGGATGGATGGATCCTGCACTGCCTTCTAATGCCTTCATTTGGAAAAGGGCAAGACGTGCCCTTCAGCAGGGGACAGGTACAAAGAGTCCAGCTCCAGGGCAGGGTGTGAATATAGATGATTTTCAGAGAAGTTCTTGATCTTATCATTCAAGCCTTCCTGCTTGAATAAGGTGAGAAACATGGAAACTAAAGAGAGTTGGTCAGCTTTGAACACAGCCCCAGCAACCTGCACCACCCAGGGGCTCATCTAGAAGGATGACATCTGCTGAGGGTTCCTCTGAGTAAGTGCCAAATTCAATAGTGCCTTTATGAGCTGGGAACAGTCATTTATCACAAGCATGTGGCAATGCAGTGCTGAGGCACCAGCTCAGAAATGACCTTTGCTGTGAAACGCTGTGGGTGGAGTGGGATCCCTGAGCTGCCTCTGGGAAACAGGATGGAAATGGGGTGGAAATGTTGTACAAAACCCCAAGCTCAGAGCTCCAGGTCCCATATGACCCCTGCAAGGTGCTGGATTGGGGCACCCTCTTAGGATGTGGCTTACAAGCTCCTTCCTTTTCTCTCAAAAGAGCACCTATTCTTGTCCCCCCACATTCCTTTGCCCCCACTATGTCTTGAAAACAGCATTTATCATAAACAAATGCCCGAGAAGATGATTCTTTACAAAATCCCCTAAATGGTCATAAAGAGGTGGGATGAAGCAGTGCTTTGCTGATTCCTGTTTATGAACAAGTTGACATTATCAATCTCCTTGTAATTGTATTGTGACAAAGACTGTAGACATCAGAAAAATACTCAAATGCATAATGTAGTATTGAATGTTACACTTCTCATGGTCTTTGCAGGAATAAGCTCAAAAGCAGCAGATAACTCAGAGATGAGGTGTGACAGACCAGCCCCATGGTGATGCTCACTGGCTGTAGCACCTCAGTGTCACCCAGAAGATAATTAAGCTGTTGCTATTAGAGAGGTCAGACCAACCCCAAAACACTGCCCGGCAGAAAGAAGAAGCTCTTCATGGCCAAGCAAAGCTCAGGGTCCTTTCCCTCCTGCCTCAGAGAGGTTCAAGCAAGAAACAATGTTTGCTCAGATGTAGGCAGCAGCTTCTGAGAAGAGCAAACCCCGGGGTGAGTGGCTCGGTGCTCACATGGACCTGTCTCCGTGGCTTGTCAGGCTGCACTTTTTCAGTTTTCTTTAATAGCACCATCTGCTGCTATTAAAAATACTTTGCTTTTTAGTATATACAAAAGCCTTTGGTGCATCTGAGCTTGGAGCAGCTGCCTGAATCTGGCAGCAAGTGGTGCAGAGCTGATCAGCTGCAGCATGGAAGGTCCCTCCTCCTCATGTGGGTTCGTGGCTATTCACATGCTGATGAATTTCTCTACCTGGTAATGGGCCCGGCAAGCTTTTCTGAGAAGTTCACTGAATAATTACTTCTGCACAGGAAGCAAAGCAGAGTGATTGGCAAGGTCTGCAATGACACACATGTATCAATTTCCCCCTCAATAACGGGTAGATGAAACCTGCTTTCTGGATGTATTTCTGCTGGTAAGCCTAGTTACAGGCATTGGAGAAAGGGACTTAGCCCTGTGTGTTTTCTGGTTTCGCACCTAGCCTGTGGTGCCACTGATGGAGGACACTGGATGACAGCCTCACCTTCCTGAGCTCTCCTTCAATTCTCAGGTTGCTCAAGAGGCAGCAACATTTTCAATGCATGAGAACATTCAGGGGCAATTTTCCCATCTCTAACAGCAAACCCTGCCAATAATATATTAATTTATCAACTGTGTGACCTTGGTTGGAGCCATGCAGCATAGCCAGCATCCCAAAAACAATCCCAGCAGGACAGGAGCTGTTGGAGAGCAGAGTGGTGTTGGTCTCACAGGGTCTTACCCCTTGCTCCAGGAGCTGGAAATGTGTTTCAAGCAGCTGTGTCTCCTGTGGAGCTGCTGGGGCCTGGCTGAGCACAGACTGAGGTGATAAAATTACCATCATGTGCTGATGGGTGGCGAGGATCACAGACAAGAGGAGGATGAGGATGCACCAGGTCTGGCTGCAAAACAGTGGGAAGTGCCCAAGAATCTCTCCCAGATGCAGGGTAGAAGCAGGTGGTTGCCCCTGTGGGGGAGGGGGGTCAGGGGTGATATGGCTTTCCTAGTGGTTCACAGCTCAGCCCAGGGGGATGGAGCACTTGGCTGCAAGACCATCCATCCATCCATCCATCCATCCATCCATCCATCCATCCATCCATCCATCCCAGTGATGCTTGGACCTGGATGCTGTCCCAGCCACCCTTTCCATGCCCACAACCAGCTCTGCAGCACCCCATGGGTCAGGATCTGGCCCTGAGACACAAGTGCTGCAGTCTCTATGGAAACCCTGCCTGAGATGCATCAATATGGAGAGGAACAACTTGTTCCTCATGTCCCCATTCAAAGGACCAGCAAGTAAATCCCTTCCAGATGGATCCTTTGCCCTGGCACAGTCTCTGCAAGGTTGTTGGGGACCACATTGGGCAATGATGCCAAGAGCTTTGTGGTCCCTTTCTGGGGAATTGCAGCTCTAGTTCATACACCCACACGATGGACTCCTGAGCTGTCCCCCAAAGCATCACTGTGGGTTGAGTCCACTGGTGTTAGATGGGTTCACACAAGGAGGCCTGCAGGTCAGAGTGGCAGTGCCACAGGGTGGCTGGGTCTGTAGATGTGGCTGGAAGCATTGATAGGACATGAGGAAACAGCCTCAAGTTTTACCAGGGGAGGTTTGGTTGGATCTGAGGAACAATTTCTTCCTTGCAAAGGTTGTCAAAGGTGGCCCAGCCTGCCAGGGCAGTGGTGGAGTCCCCATCCCTGGAGGGGTTTCAAAGCTGTGGAGATGTGGTGCTGAGGGACATGATTTAGTGGTGCACTGGCAGTGCTGGGTTAATAGTTGGACTAGATGATCTTAAAGGTCTTTTCCAACCTAAATGAATCTATGATTCTATCCTCCATAGGTTTCCTAGGACCATGTTACGTTGCATGGGGCAGGATGTGACCCTGGGACAGCCAGCATTGGCTCTAGCCCTGTGGCATGGTGGCATAAGGGAGCAGTGGAGGAGTCCTTCACACAACTCCCCCTCAAGACAGGCTTTCTTATCACTCCAGGAAACCTTGTATAGGAGCTTTCTGACCCTCTGAGCATCCTTCTTGCTCCTCCTCATTTTGCAGAGGCCAGCACACAGCAGACAATGTGTTCCCACTTTCCCCATCCATGATAAAGCCACTGTGTGGCAATGTCAGCCCATAGAGAGAGGGGGTAAAGGCAGGACATGGCCACCTCAGCCCAGTGAGTGAATAGGTAGGACAAGAGGTGGAGGAGAAGGAGGAGAATCGTTCTTGACCTGGAGCAAAGTGCAGCTGGGAGGAGAGGAGCCAGGCTGCAAGCAGTAGTGAGACAGCAGGTACCCAGGGCAGGGCAAGCTGGGGGAGACCATCTGGAGCTCAGGCTGCAAACTGAGCTGCTGAGATCCGGTGAGTCACTTTCTGCTGCCAACATTAATGGGGAGAAAAAGAAATCACAGCAAAAAAAGCAAAGTTTAAGTGTCACCATCTGCAAGGGGCATCCCAGGGCAGGCAGTATGGGTGGGATTGGGCAGGGCCCAAGTCCTCATCTTTCTTTGGCTCCACAGGTGCTGCAGGACATTCAAAGTCTTCCCACAAAGTTTTTTTCAGCAGCCATTTGGGAATTAGAGCCTTATGCAGAATGTGTGTGTCACCGTGAGGAAAAGTTAACTTTCCACCAAGGAGGAAAGACATAAAATCTCTGGAAAAAAAACTACTTCAGCAGCATTTCTGGGGTGACATTTCCTGTTGATCACCATCCTGCTGCCATTATCAGGGTACCAAGTGATACCAAATTCTCTGTGTTAATAGTTGTTACATCTTCTTCCAGCAGGGCTGTTATTATGGGAAAGCATCTCTGTCTACACCAGCTAAAGCCAAAGGTCTGCAGGCACATCCACTTATTTCTCATCACCCTTTGTGGCTTATGGTTTTCCTTGGTAGCCAGTCACAGCCTTGGTCTGTGCCGCATACCCACGCTTGGGAATGCTCATGCTGAGAAACCCCACAGGAAACCCTCTTCTTTCAGGTTATCTGCTGTCTGGAGGCTTTAGAGATTTCAATCATGGTCCATCTGCTACCTCCATCCTTGGGGGTTGTCAGGACCAGATTGGGTAAAGCCCTAAGTCAGGCCTGACCTCAACAGCTGACCCTACTGTGACTAAGGTTGGAGTAGAAACCTCCCAAGGTCCCTGCTAGCCAGGATTACCCTATGATCCCCATGTCCCACCTCCAGTGCTGTTGCTCTGTCTTAATCTCAGTGGCATCACTCCTGCATGAAGGAGCTGCCTTCTGTCACAGTTTCCTCACCTTGCACTGATGCTTGGACCATCCAGACTTTCCCATGTCCCGTCCTTCAGCGCAAACATCCTCTTGCAAGCTCTGCCAGCACCTTCTCATCCCCATTACCTGGATGGGGGTCCTGATGAACCACCTTTCCTCAAGCCCAACTTCATGGGTGAACCTAGAAACATCCTGCAAAGGGTTAACACATGGTGCCTAGGGCTTTTCATTAGGAGTTACCAATTTTGGAGCATTAATCAGCTCATCTAGCTCACCAGGAGCTCATCTTTCCCTCCCAGACCAATTTCTTAGCCCTGTCACTGCTGTTCCAGGCTCCCAGTAAGATTTGGCAGGAGGAGGTTGTATTCTGCCTGGGTATGCATGGGGACAGCCCTGGGGAAAGTGGCAGCTGTGGGAGCCAGCCCTGAAAAAGGGGGGACATGAAGGTGTTCACAGCCTGAGAGTTCCTTGTTCATGGCTCATGGTCATCCCAGCATGAGCCCTGCCCACCCTGGGAGGCTAGAGGGGTCTCCAGTACCCCAGAGGCACCCCAGCGCTGGGAACATTACCCCAGCAGCAGCAGGACAGTTTTCAGTTGGTGTCAAAGCCAAGGTCATGGCCACCACATGCCCTGGGATGTGGGTGAGCTCCTGCAGAGCTGGCTCCTGGAGCTCGTGTGTTACGTGCTGTTCTCACACACAGGCTGCTCAAATCCTGCCAGAAAATGGATTTTTTTTTTCTCCCAGTCTCTTGAGAAATGCCCTAGAGGTGCCTTCACTGCCTGCACCCATCATTAGGGGCTTCCCAGTTCCCACCCCTTGTCTGGTGTGGCAGCAGGTTGGTGGCTGAGTTTCAGCTCCTGACACCACAGCACTGGAGAACAGCAGGCACTGTGACCAGTGGTAGGTTTGCAGGGGAGATGCAGCCTGGCACCACCCCAGCACCTGCTTCGCAGTATGAACCAGTGTCACTGTGACCACATCAGTGCCCAGATGGAGTGCAGCCACTCTCACCTCTTGAGCTGCAACTCCTCATCCCTCTGAACTACTGCATCCTCTTTGAGCCCAGTTTCAGGGCAAACATAGCAGTTTTGCAAAAGAAATAAATTTTCAGATGTGAACAATCAGAAGCAGCTTTAGGGTATAAACCCAGGCCATGCTAGAAGAGAGATGGGGTCTGAAAGGGCTCAAGGAAAGCTCAGACACCCTTTAAATCTCCTCTGCCAGCTCCACTGATAGGAAAAGCACCTTCAACTGCCCCTTGATGGGAGCCCTGCCCCACCCTGCACTGTCCTGGGGCCAGGGATCAACTTAGACTCTTCCTCCTTCCTCACTGTGAGGACATGGGGCAGACCAGGGAGTCAGCATGACTAAGGGCTTGACCCACAGCTTGTCCCTGACCTTGTGGCTTCCCTACTGTTAGGGCTTGATGATGTATCCTGTGTCCCTGTATTTGATGCAGTGTCTTTCCCAGGGCCACCTGCTCCTTGTCCCCAGGAAAGGGTGGCCCCTGGCAGGCTCTGCATAGAGAGGGGCTGCCATCATCCCAGCACGCCACAGCTCCCAGACCAAGAGACCAGGTCTCCCAGACCAGGAGGTGAAGGACTCTCACTGGGGCTGCATGCGCTAGGAGGACTCTGGGAAACACCAAGGCAGTCTGGACTCATGTTCCCATCCCTGTGACCCAGTTTGAGAGCTAAACCCCCAGCCCTGCTTCCCATGTGATGAAACCAGGAACCCTCAGCTTAGCTGGACCCTAATGCATGTCCCTTTGTGATGTGACTTGGGATCCTAGGCAGGTCTGGACCCCAATCCCTGTCCCCGTGTGATGCAACCAGGGATCCTCAGTGAGGCTGCACCCTCATTCCTGTCCCCATGTGATGCAGCTGAGGACCTCCAGCAGGACTGGAACACTATCCCAGTGTGATTCAGCGGGGGTCGCGGTGGGGGGCGTGCCAGGGCGGGAGCGGAGGGGTCCGTCGGGGCGGCCCGAGCCCCAGGAGGCGGTGCCGCCCCCCAAACCGTCCCCGTCCCCTCCTCTCCCCGTCGGGGCACGGCGCTGGCGGGAGGCGGCCCCGCCGCAGACAACGTTCAATCGTCGTCGCACTCACGGAACGGAGCCCGAGCTGCCGGTGCTAGCGGGGCTGCCGGGGCTGCAGAGCCGCCGTCGCGCACGGTAAGCAGGCGGGTGGAGACGGTGGCAGAGCCCGCCCGGAGCGGGACCCCCGCGGGCATGTAGCGGGACCGGGCGGAGAGCCCCCAGGATGAGGCAGGAGCCCGGGAACATCCCTGCTGGCCAGAGAGCACAGCTAGGCACAGCCCGGGGGTGCCCGTGATGGAAGTGGGATCCTGCCTGGCGCCGTCCAGCCTGGGGCGAAGTGTCCCGGGGGGGTCCCGGATTGGGGCTGTCAGTGCTGGCCAGGGAGCCCTGGGCTGCTTCTCGCTCCGGAGTCCCTGGCGGGGCTGTGCGGGGCGGGGAGATGCGGAGGTGATCTCTGCGAGCGGCAATGGGGTCGGGAGGTGATGGGTCGCATCTGATGTGGTGTGTGTGTGTGGGTCCTATCCCGGCTGGCATGCAGCAGGCTGGGGGGGAGGCACAGCGGGTCTCGGGGGAGTCCCCGGAGAGGTCTCCGCGCCTTCCCCTGCAGTTGTCTCTGCAGACCTGGCACCTTCCCGGGTCTTGGTAGCCACAGGTCACCCATGGGGGTGCCGGCCGCATGGAGCAAGCAGCGGTGGCACGGGGGCTACTACATCGGTTAGGGGATTGGTTTTGCTCCCCTACGACTTCAGGATCACTGACACCTTGCTTGCCAGCTCTCCGGGGATGGAAGTGGTGGCATAGAAGCTGGCAGGGCTTGGCTGAGAGGTGGGATCCAGTTCTGCCCTGGCTGCTCTGCCTGATGCTCCCCGACGTTTTGGCTCTGACAGGGAGGTGACCTGGGGCTGTGGCAGCCCAGGACATGCCTGTGACTGGTACTCAAAACCTTGTTCTCCTCTACTGCTTATGGAGCACATCTTCTCCTCCACACCATTATGGGCAGCTGGCACAGATGTGCCATCCTGTCTTCTGCTTCTCACCCAGGATCTGGGTCCTCATCTCAACCTAAGACATATCCTGGCACTGGAAGCACTGGCTGTGGGCTGATGGGAGCAGTCAAGAGGGACGTGCTTGGGTCTGGGAGCCTCATTCATCTTGCCTGGATGTTCTTCTTCTCTGTGCTGGTAAGGAGCAAGCTGGGTCTAGCCCATGGGGCAATGGTGTTGGCACAACTGGGCTGTGACCCATTGTGAATGGGCTACATCCTGACTTTGTCATATGATCCTGCCCATCTCAAGGATGCTGGCAGCCTGCTTGGGGAGTGATAGGTGCCATAATGGGGTAGACAGGCCAGCATGGGCTCCATGCCCCATTGTCTGGCATCTGGTCAGAGGCTCTTACCTGACTCTGGGCTTGCAGCATGGTGAGGCCAAGGTGCTGGAGAAGACCTTTGAGGAGTGGATGCGGTACCGTGATGAGTGCTTGAGGAGGATGGCGAGTGACCCCTTCCCACCAGGTACCCAGCTGGGGCCCAGCTCAGGCTCAGGGGGCACACAGAGCTGGGTGACAGCTGGGGTTGGGTTTTATCCCCCCTCCAGTATTTTCTATGCTGGTCACTTAGAGATGAATAAGCCAGGGGATTGATGAGTGTCTCCACATCTCAGATGGGATACCCATGACTGGGATGACCTGAGGGGCACCAGGGTCCCATTCAGGGTGATTCCAGCCCCCTCAGAGTGGTAGAGATGTGGGGACGGATGTGGCCATGCTGCCAATATCTGACCATCATCTTTCCCTCACTCTTGGTGCTGTTGGAAGGGGTCTTCTGCAACCGGACATTTGACATGTATGCCTGCTGGCCTGATGGGAGCCCTGGCACCGCCGTCAACGTCTCCTGTCCCTTCTACCTGCCCTGGTTTGAGAAAGGTGACGATGACCCTCTGCCACCTTGGAGTTAGCCGCTAGGGCTGAGCCATGCTGGGGTGGGGAGAGAGGCTCTGGGTTTTCCCCTCCTGTCCATTGCAGGGAGGGGAGAGACGCATGAGCAGAGCTGAGGGTAAGGAGACATGTAGGCCATGGGATAGAGACAGCCTGTATCCTGCTCATGCCCACCCTGGTCTTTGAGGCTGAGCAGGGTCTGACCCATCATCCCAGGGGAGGGGTTTGGGGGAGCCCAAGGAGAATGCACCAGTGTTTGTGTCTGCAGTGAAACATGGGCTCGTGAGCCGCAGGTGCGGTGTCGACGGGCAGTGGGTGACAGTGAACGGCAGCCAGCCCTGGAGGGACTACTCGCAGTGTGAGGAGGAGATGGAGTCCACTGTTGAGGAGGTGGGATGCTCCAGCCTGGTTGCTAAGGAGGGGTGGGCAAGGGCACCCTGACTGCACAGGTGGATGGGTGAGTACTGCTTGTTCATTGTTGTGGTGCTCGCCTGCAGGAGGGTGCACGCCGGCTGATGGTCAGCTTCAAGGTGCTCTACACCGTGGGGTACTCACTGTCACTCTTGACCCTCATTTCTGCCCTGCTCATCCTCACTCTTTTCAGGTAGGAGAGCCTGGGGGATATGGTCCTGCTCCCCAACCTTCTTTGACAGTGATGGCTGAGCTGAGGGGTGCGCCTGCTACCCACCCAGCCCCCTGACACCCTTGCTCTCAGCAGAAAGCTCCGCTGCACCAGGAACTACATCCATGCCAACCTCTTTGCCTCTTTTGGGCTGCGGGCGACCTCAGTGATGGTGAAAGATGCACTGCTGGAGAAGCGCTGGGGCATGGAAGTGGTGCAGGTGGCCGACTGGGAAGCTCTGCTGAGCCACGAGGCAAGCGCTGCCCCATGGCAGGACCCTGTTCCATGCTGAGCTGGAGTCAGGGTGGGCACCCTCACCCTGGGGAGGTGATGGTGTCCACACCTGGTTGAGCCCATGCACCTGATGGATGAGGTCTTGGGGTGCCTATGCTGCCTGTGCACCCCCTGGGCAAGCTCTTGGTGTGCCTGCGCACCCCGTGGGCAAGCTCTTAAGTTACCTGTGCTGCCCATACAGCTTGGGGTTGAGGTCTTATGGTGCCTGTGTTGCCTGTGTCCCCTCTGGGCAAGCTCTTGGGGTACCCATGCCCTGTGGGCATGCTCCAGCCTCACATGGCTCTCCTCTCATTTTTCATCAATGACCTGGACGAGGGGGTAGAGAGCACCCTCAGCAAGTTTGCTGATGACACCAAACTGGGAGGAGT
>JAOEGS010003290.1:0-26354 GCA_025447755.1 Corythornis vintsioides
AATTTAGGTTAGATATCAGGAAGAATTTCTTTCCAGAGAGGGTGGTTAGGCATTGGAATGGTCTGCCCAGGGAGGTGGTGGAGTCCCCATCCCTGGAAGTGTTTAAGAATTGCGTAGACGTGGTGCTGGGCGACATGGTTTAGGGATCCTGGCAGTGTAGGGTTAATGGCTGGACTTGATGATCTTGAAGGTCTCTTCCAGCCAAATCATTCTATGATTCTTTTCAGTTTCTCCATTGATCATAAAGGGACCCTTGATAGCCAGCCTCTCCTGGGTAGGTAATATTTGTGTGTTAACAGAGGTAGGTGTTCTACCTCTTGCTGTGTGCAGCCCAGTGCAGTGCTGTGTGGAGATTGCAGCAGCTGCAATGTCCGCTTACTTGTGTGACATTTGATCTGCTGATTATCCTTGTTTCTTAGTGAACTTGTGCACTTCTGAGAAAGTTCTGTGTTTTATTAATGTTATTGCTAGTATTCCAGTTTTGAAGACTGTCTAAAACTGTAGTCAACAATGTGAACTTATGCTTCATGGAGCTTTATTTTAACAGTAACTACTAGATCTTACTGGGCACATGAATTAGATTATAGGAAAAAATTACTGATGTGAAATCAGTAAATGAAAGGTTTTTAAGTAGGCATATGAATGTAGTACAAGGAGCTGTATGGAATACATTTGAAAGTGTTAATATGTAAAATGGTACTCTGTGTGGATTATACATTGTTTTGCAAAGAAGTGTAGTACATTAATGTCATGGAAATAAAATAGAAGTGGAAAGGACACATGAAGTTATGTGCTTATCAGATGTTGTTGGGGCTACAGGTTGTTTATTTTGTGCCAGGGAGTATTGCTTGTGACTGAATGGTTACTTTAGTATTGGTTTGGTTTATTTTTAATTTTACTGAATTGCTCTTGAGACATTAGCACTAGCAGATGGGCAGAATTAAAGTGCGAGTTATAATTATTTGTCCAGACATACATAATTATAAGCTTTAGGATATCTTACACCACAGTAGTTGGTTTATTGTATTTCAAGGAAACATATATCTGTGGTTGAAAACACTGCCTGAATTGTCTTGTGTGTTGTCTTCACACACACAAAAAAACCACAGTACAATTGCCACTAGTGTGAAAATGATTCTAAATTAATCCAGAATTTGAAAGTGCTGTACTTTAGGCAGTGATCTTTGCTCTTAAGACATCATTCTGAAATCTTGAGGCCACAAGTAGCACTTGGGGGCATTTTGAGCTGCATGTTGCCATGAACCAGAGTTGAGGTTTGCTAAGTCGAAACACGACTTGGGAAAAAAAATTTAGAAGGCTTCACCTAGAATTTCTTTCATGTATTGCCCTGGGTATTTTTATGGTAAAGAAAGTTAAAAAGTGTAAACTTTTTGGTGGCCCCATTCCTTCACAAACATATTTTCACTTTGACAATTTGGAAGGGCTCTGTAGAAATGTAAAGGGAAAAAAATGACATGTTAAAATGAGAACCACTAAAGAAATCTTTTAGCAGCTGGTCCGTGTGTGTGTGTGACTGAAAGTTTTGTCAGTATTGTTTAAGCTCTAGTGACCTGAAAAGCATCTGTAAGGATTTTCAAAGGTGAGACTCCAACCTGCTGCTGTGTGGTGTCAGCCTCTATTTAAAGAGGACAACTTGTGTTGTTGTGTTTAAAACAAAAACTGCTGATTCTTCTTCTGTCATGTGCTTAGAGTTATTCACGGCTAGACTTAGAGGTAATTTTATTTGCCAATTTCATGGAGTGCTTCTCATGTATAAACAGGGAATAGTGTGGGGGTTCCACAAGGAAAATTCTTGACAATTTTAGATGTGTGGGTCCTAGCCTACAGGAAAATGCTATTGCTGGTCTTGAAATACCACCTTACTTACTGGCTGATGTCTTGTGAGGACTTTTGCAATTGAGTTGTTCTTGGGAAAGAAGTTTTCCTTGTCTCTCCATTCAGTCAGTTCACATCTGTTTTGTAAGGCTGATAATCAGGGAAAACAAAAAAAAGCTTAGTTCAACAGAAACAAGTCTGCAACATGCCTATTTATTTCTTTTATTTTATTTCTAGTTGAAACTGTTTTGATCTTGATTGTAGCATGAGATGGTACATCCATCCTGCCTGAGAGAAACAGGTTTCCTCAGGTTGACAGATACCTTTCAGCTGGCTACCTGACCTTTAAATTCTTCCTTTCCTTTTTCCTTTTCTTTTGCCTTTTTCTGCTTGGTTTTTCTTTTTCCTCTCTCTAGTAATGTATTAAATTGTTACTGATAAGACACATGTGAAGTAAAACAGTATGAAAACATTACATGCTGCAAGTATTCTTCTTGGGAGGGAAAGAACATGCACATTTTAAATGCAGCAAAAGGCAGACATGGGTTGTATCAATCAGACTGAAACATCTGTGTTTGTATCAGCCATTAAGGAAAAAGCCTGTTGCACTTTAGTGAGAGAAGAGTTGTCAAAAAAAAAAAAATAAATAAAATAAAGTACCTACAGTTCAAATTAATTTCAAAATGCATTTCCAAAGTTTGGGGAAAATAACCTGATTGTATTATCTGCTAATATCACATATTGTCTGACATTGCTAGTATTTTTTTCACTCCTGAAAAAATCTATTAATTATCCACTCCCACTGTCAGTTGCACTTCTAAACCTGTTCACATTTTTAAAAGCATGGAAAATTTGGTGTAATATATTTGTTACTAAGGTTTTCTCTGTTATTGAGATAATCCATAAATTACAAAAACTGAGTGAAATAATAGGAACACTGGCATCTTTATCTCCAAGATGCATTCTGCATTAAATCTCAAAATGCAGTTCTTAACTAAATCATGTAAACACTGCTTTTTTTTTTTTCTGAGATTTAATCTTTTCACCTAGGTGCCAGCAAAATGTTCTTTAGTCTTCCCACTCCTGTAAGAACTGTAGAAACAAAACAGCTCTCATAGAATACTGAAGTTTCTGTCTGATTCATTTGACAGCAGCAGAATTATTAAACCATGCAAACAATGACCTCAGCTTACTTGTCTACATTGCAGCCAAGGGCTGGATTTGGAAAGGTTACACACAGTCATAGAGCAGTGTAAACTCTAAATTGTCTTTTTACTGTATTGAATAATGTAGAAGCATGTAATGAGACTTTAATTTCCAAACTTGAATTTGAAATTCAGATATTTAGGAAAAAAATAATCTAACTTGTGAGACAAAGAGAAATGAAGGCAACAGGTTTACTGACTGAAGCTGATTTTATTCAGATTTCAAAATTTGCTGAGAATTCAGTAGTGAAATTTCTTCTATTTTCTAAAAAATGCATCAGCTTCCACAAACTGTGATCAAATACAGTATTTTGTAACTGATGGTCTAAGCCTTTAAATGTTAATCATCTACAAGTTGTATTAACACTCCCTTTCATTTCATAAAGAAACAGCAAGTAACTGCTGTAACCAATACAAAAAAATAAAACACAAGAATGGGAAAGAAATTATTTCTGCTTTTCCTGCATAACATATGAATATTAAACCGAGGTGAAGAAAAATAAAACCCAGATTCTTGTGGCAAGTAATTCTAAGTCACTTATCACATGCCCTTTTTTTTTTCTAGGCTAGTTTTTTTTACTACTTATCATCTTCAACAATGCATATCAATGACAGTTTTGGCAGAAATGGTATGATACCAGCAGGAAAGAATTCAGGTAAACTAAGATATGGTAAGGAAGCATCTGATGAACCTTATACACTTTAGCTTATACAGGGTTCTGTGAATGTTGACAAAGTGACAAACAGCTGAGGCCAACAAAGATATAAAATACTTCAAGATTCAGACATGATAATCAAATGTCTTGTAGCTGATCATTTTCACAGATGTCACAGGCTTCTTTTGTCCAAATCTCCAGTGTAAACTCTCCAAGCCACAATTCGCTGTGGGATAAATGGGAGAAGAAAACTATATTTCTCATTTTGTTTTTGGTTATGTTTCAGTGGTCATACTCCAGACTTTTCACAACACCAGACAAGGATGTGCAATAGTTTTTACTAATAGTAGCCATATTCCCTTCTGTTACTCTGAACTGAGAGGGCATTACCTGTCTCAATTACCTGAGGTAGATTAGCTGTTCAGGTGGAGTGTCAGGGCATTCACAGGATAGTTATGTATGTTTTCACCTGGTATTCTTTTCCTGTTTTCACCTTGTCATTGTTTCCTTTCTTGCTTACACTTACTCTGGGATGCAGCTGGCAAGTTTACTTAGAGCTTTTACAGAAATGGCAGAACAGAGGACAAGGTCATTTGGAACCTATAGTATCCTCATATATCTAAAAAATTGGGGGTTGACATTTTTTTAAGACTTTTTTCTTGCTTTCAAAAAAAATTAATGCTATAATATGATAATTCAGAGATAGTAGTTTTTTAATAAATTTTATTTTTAGAGGGTTGTTTAAATGTAAAATTACCATAAAGCAATCTTCAAAAACCCTCCAATATTTTATTCAGTTCAATACTATATACGTGGGTGTATTTTAACCTACAATCTGGTGGTGAGCAAAATATTTTGTTACGTACTCCTTTTTGTTTATTTATATAAACACTTCTCAAATATACTTAGGGACCTCAGGAATTTCAAGCAGGACAAACTTTAAGCTCAGATTGCTTTTCTCAGTTTATCTGTTCCACACTTAATTTGCATCTTCAAATGATGGGATCTTGTGATTCATGCGCTGGCATTCCCTTGGGTCCCAGCAGGGAGCGAAGTGATGTGCCTGCAATTTAAACACGGTGAAGTAAGGTCTCTTAAAGGCTTATTGTCTCACTGCTGTGAGACTCGACAATTCCTTTTGTTGAGTCAGTCTAATTCAGTGATTCCAAATGCCATTTAATAATGATCAAACTATTTAGATGGAAGCCAGCTTCATACGACATGAATGTCATTTATACAATTCAGCCACAGCTCTTTTGGAAAAACAAACTTTAGTTGATACAGAGTAATGCTTCCCTCTCTATGGTGTCTGTATTTAACCATGTGTAGGCACATTCTCCTATGGTTAACATTGACTTGGAAATTTGCCTGTTGTCTTAGGTTTTTCCCAACAGGCCATTTCATTTCTGTGAAGGGAGAGAGAAAAGAAGGGGAAAAAGGCATATAATTTAGTTTTTATTTTTATAGTCATATATTTTGCAAGATAATAGATTTATTTTTTTTTTCAAACAAACCTAGGTAACTGACTTAAGAGTTTATTTCTTTCAGTATTATTCAAATGCAAACAGCTTTTGTAACAGCTTTTCACCTATTAATGTATTTTGTATGGAAGTATGCACCAGGACACCTGTTGTGATATTGGGTTCACGTGCATTATGGGGAATATACATTTCCCAGGAGATTAGAATACTAGCTTGTGTAGGTCCTGTATACCCTGTTTCTCTCACCTTCTGCCCAAAAGGGCCCTGGGCTTTCTGCAGATGCCACTGATTAAGTTACCTGTGTTTGGATGTCAGGAAGGCAGCACAAAAAGCCCTTAGTGTCTGACTCTGTATGACACTCAGAGGAGTGAAGCTTTGCACAAATGTTTGTTTACTTATATATTGTGTTATTTTTTATTCCTGTGAGATGAAGGACAGGTTTGTTTGATGGGCATGTTATAAGCCAATGCAAACACCCTCTACACATTACAAGCTCTTAGCCTGGCTTTAAACTTGGGTCAAAAGTGTTCACATAGTGCTTGGAGATGGAGTTTGGGGGTTTTGCTGATGTCCTGTGCTTCCTGGTCTGTCAATGGGACCTGGGAGCTATGCTTACACACTGCGTGGGTGCTTGAAGAGCTTCCCATCCTCTGGGACACACTCTGCTCTAATTATGGCCTTGTTGGTGACTAGGCATGTTCTTGTGTATATTTGGGTTGAGTGGGGAGGGCAATGAGGTGAACTGAGAAGAAGCTTATCCTCACTTAACTGACAATGTAGTTGTTGCTGAGCTGTCTGGCTTGACTCTAGAGAATAGCTCTTGGCTTTGTTTCCCACTGAGCAGTTAAGTTTTCTCCACCATCTCTTGAGTTGGCTAAACTGGCTTTTATGCACTTTTCTTTCTGCATGAGTCCAGTGAAATTCACCTGTCTCTGATTTCAATCCCTGTCAACCACAGAAAAATGTCAAATCTTCTGACAGGTTCTTAGCAATGCTGATGTGGATGTAAATGCTATCATGCAGTAAGAACAAATTTAATTTTAGATACTTCTGTTAAGCCTGACATTGATGTGTCCTATCAGTTGTCAGGTTAGCCCTTTGATTTGTGTGGAACAATTTCCATGTAACCTGCTTGGTGACCTTTTAGAAGTCACCTGAAGAAATGCTCCAATCAGCTTTTTGGAGACTTGCATTTGGTGCTGTGTAAAGGTCACAACCTGTGCTGTGTAGAGCAAAATAACATAGTGACTTATCCCACCAGTGACCATTGGGTGTCTAAGTCATGGGCATGCCTGAAAATACTGCAAAACGTGCACAGTGTGGGCAGAAAAGGAAGACTGATACGTATCTGAGCTTCTGACATACAATTTACTATTTTTATTTTTTTATTTTAAAGCAGAAATTGCAGGTACCTCCACTTAAAAATTTGATTTGACACAAAAACCCCGTGAAAGCATGGCAAACCATGGTTAGGATTATATACTGAGAGATGAATTTATTTCACCTGAGGGTAGCTAGAGAGGATTAGATATTTTAATTCCCTCCCTTTCCCTAACGACCACACAGAGTGCTGACACTTATTTGGCTTGAAGAAGATGACCTGTATCCTGAAGTGATTAGTGTGTGCAATGGATTTTTTAACACCTCCTACTAAAACCAAAGTGCTGTTTCACAAAACAAAGCACATTTTTCATGGGACATAATAACACCCTTAGGAAATCAGGAGCATTATCACCAAAGTGGAACATACAGCTTAAGAACTGGTTTCACAGATGGTGAAATTTGGTACCTATCTTGTCAAGGCAGCTGGGTGATGATTTTCAATGCTCTTGCAAGTGAGATGACTTAAAAATGTGGAAAATGTATGTCACTAGGAATTGTTGTGGGTTAGCGTTTCAGAATAGCTTGATACTTCACTTCTGGACTTGAGCTGATAACTTTAGCTACCTAATTTTTAAAACATGCTTGTCAGTTCATTTTTTCCTGTGAATTCTTACATGATAGATAAATGAATGTAGAGATGAGGCAAAAAAAAACCACAGCTGTAAATTAATAGGTGTTTATTTCTTAGAGTGAAATGTGTTTTAGTAGTTTTCCAAATCAAATGTGCATTTGTGCTTTTAAACATTGGACAGGCTTTTTTTCATTAAAAGATGAGACCTGATTAGAGTTCCCTTCTTGGGCTTAGTCCTGTTGCCTTAACAAGCATATTACCTGTATAAACAGTTGCAACTAAAGTTTTCTTCCTTTCTTATCATTCATAATTTACATGAATTGAAAATCAGTAAGGAATTAAACTTTGTTTCATTTATGTGTCTGATGCAGAATTATGCACTTGAGGGATACAGGCAACCCATCGGTGGTATATGTTTGGAGCTTGTTAAATGACTGAATTCTGTGGGTAAGAGAAAAGGTTGAATTAAAAATTTCAATAACATCCTTTCAGTTATTCCAGTGTAATCTGACCCATATCTCTGTATGACTTGAACTTGTGTTAATGTTAAAACTATCATCTTTTTTTTTAAAGCTAACTTTAGTTTGATTTTAGTATTTAAGTATTTCTGTCTGCTTTGGTTTTTTCTTCATCACACCAGCAGAACGGGAATGTGCCACAGCATGGCTGCAGCCATGGCTTCCATATATTATTGTAAGGAGAGAGCTGCTGTGGGACTGGAGTCAGTGTCCGGCGATGCTCTTCCACAGCCCTTCCTATTCTCCTTGTTACAGCACTGAATGAGGGCTCAGTGTCAGCTGATAGAGGATTCGCCTCCGAAGGATCTTGTGAGAGGTCAAACAGCAGTGGAGGGTCATGATGGGTTACACCTTCCCCAAAACATGGGCAAATTCCTCTTCCAAAGCAGGCCCCAGAGGCTTCTGGTTGAAACACTGGAGTAGCATAATGAGCTTTCCATGTGGTGCCACCTGTCACAGAAGAAACATATTTGAACAGCTTAATGGCATTAGGAGTCAGAGGAGGTCCCTAAAAGGTTGTTTTATGTTTCAAGTGATCTGCTTTGTCATTCCTAGAGCAACCTTATGTTGTGGTTGTTGCATATGGGTGGAAGGCTCTTTTGGGAGCTGGAAGGGATTCAGTATGGTTTTCATGGCTTGTGGGCACACCTGGGCTCTAGAAACCTGCAGGGCCATATTCACTGTGTGGATGGTTAGGTCTAATATTTTGTGTGCAGAAGCTGTCTCTGCCACTTTCTTGTGTCCATTTATAACTTTACATGCCCCTTGGGGGCAAAAATATAGCCCCTGATTTGTGGGTACAGGTGCTGGTAAGTGGTTCTTCTGTTGGCTCTGTACATCTGAGTCAAGAAGAGCACCTGGGCAGAAACTGGTCACACCTCACTTCCATGCTCACTTTCTAACACACTTTAAAGTAGTGTGGCCATTGCAAGTCATGAAAACAGTGAAATCTGGAGTCTAGCTTTTAAGTGAATATGATGAAGCTTGCAGCTTTAGAGCTTGTACTTTATCAGGTAGCACAGATCTGTGTTAGAAGGAGTTAAATAAATACTCTCTGGGCCATATGCATTTTTTTCCAATGAGCTGGCTCTAGTGAGTGTGCTATCACTGTATTGCTAAAATGGCCATTTAACAGACCACCTATCTATATGTAGGACTTCATGTGATCGATGTTCAGAAAAAAACAAAAGTAATCACTCTTTTCCATAAATAGTTGAGCTGAACTCTCTGTGAGTTAAACACTGTAGGGCAGCTCAGAGAAGTGAGGGCTGAGTGATGAGAATTGTTTTGATTCTGAAAAATTTTAGCTTTCTCTTTTCATACCTGCAAATACTTACTGGAGGTGCAGAGTGGGAGAAAACCATCTACCTTTTGGTTCGTTTGGAAGGATGCAGGGAAGCGATTGCAATTAACCTGTGCTGGTGGGCTGAGTAGACAGCCATGTTACAGAGGGATAAAAAAAAACTCAAACCTAAAACCAAACTAAAAACAAACCAACCAGAAAGAAAGGTGGTAGCAATCAGCACTGTTGGAAGCCACAGGGGTTTCAGTCATCCCCAAGAAGCAAAGAAGGATATGTTATTTGCTACTGAAGTAGCTCTGACAGACTTTGAAAGATGCATGTGAATTTTAGCAAAACATGTTAATATAGTATATCCAAGGGAAAAGAAATCTGCTTCTTCAATCCAAACATCTCTCAAGCCCATCTGGTAACAATCCATCAATTTAACGAGCAGAAGGAAACGAACTGTCACTAATAGGCCTATTGTGCTGTGGTAGAGGAAAGGACTCTTTAGCATACAGACAAAGGATTCTTCTGTCTTCAATGAAGAACTTAATTGATGAATCCTGCCTGGGTGACATCAAGACACAATGGTATCTAGTCTGACCAATACACAGAAGTAAACAGACAATGAATAAGTAATATGAATGTGATATACTTGTAAATGTGCTAAACCCCCTAAAACGTCTGTCAGCCCAGCCAGGAGTAATGGCAGTCAGATCAAGGAATATTGGAATTTCTGGCTCAGCTAAAAGTGAAGCCACATGGTAATGATTGATTAGCTGTCTTTCATAAGGAGGACCTCCCTTTGTTTTCAGTTCCCTTGACACAAGCAGTAGATCAATGGGAAAAGTTGCTGAAAGGTACACACAGGAGATCTAGCTGTGTGTGTGAACAAAATACCACAAAACTGCATATTGTATGCAGTTGCATACATATTGTACGCATATTATATGTTGTCTATGTTACAGGTAGCCTATTAGAAACTGATCTGTAGAGAACACATTGATGGCTTGACATCTGTTCTGTCATTGGCTGGCGGTGTTTTACTGGGATCTAACTCTTGTCTGGTCCTATCTACAGAGTGATTAGAGCATATCAGTTATGATCCTGAAGCCTCTTCTGCAGTTTATTTTCATCTAAAGCCATGATCTCCAAGCCCATTCCACAATGCAACCCAAAGCACAGTGAGTGGGTGTGCTCAAGAGGTTTTCTTCAAAAGCATACTTCTGATATGAACTCAAATTGTGATGTAGACACACCTTACATAGCCTGGGAGATCAAGAGGTGAAAGTTAGGTGGAGAACAGCAGTACTTTAACCTGAAAAGCAATTCTTCAAACACAGCCCTTGATGGAATACATATTTAGCCTTTTACTGGGGAAGTGCATCATGACTATTCTAGCACAAGTTTTCTCCAGTAGCTGCGGCAGACAAAGCTTTCTCTACTCAGAAATCTCCTTTATCAAAACAAAAAACAACAACAACAAAAAAAACCCACCAAAAAAAAAAACCCCAAACACAAAGAAATGAAGAGAGGTAAATTTAGTGATAGATTTAGAGGTATAGGAGATGTGAGTTTCTGACTGCTGTTCTGCTTTAGGTGTTGCTAACGGGTAAACCTGACTGGAACTACTGGCAGGTCTGGTATGGGGCCGGCTTGGCACCGGTTTGCCTCAGCTGAACTGATCTCACATCTCGAGCGGCAACTCCAAGTGCTGTACTCTCACCATCAGTCTCTAGCTTTCTGCTCTGCTGAGATTTGGACCCATAGGGCGAGAGACTTCACGTGGTGATTCATGTTTCTGCCATGCAGAGGCTATTGAAGGCTCCACGCACAACACAGCGCTCCTTGGGGCAAGGGTCACGCCCTGCTCTGTTGGTGTGTGTTAGCTCAAACCTTTGGAGCTCAAGGTGTGGCTCAGGTGGGCACTAGCGGTGACAACACCTTGGAAATGATGCCACTGCACATGGCGAGGAGGCGGGGGGCGGGTGCGGCGAGGGCTCCCAGCGCCTTGAGGCTGACTGGGACAGGCGCTGTCCCACATCTCCCCGGGGGCCCAGGGGCTGCAGGCGCAGCAGGCTGCAGCTCTCAGCCTTCAGGGGCCCTGGTCATGCTCCTGCACGCCGACAGCTTTTCACACACACAGATGTTAAAGATGTTAAAGTGAGCAGCGGAGCAGTGAACTGCGCCTAAGAGCCACGTAGATTTGGTTTCCTTTTCTTGTCTGTAACCTCCTCGCTGCAGCGTTCATGTCACGCCTGCCGGGCGGCGAGGCGGTTGTTACGGCGGTTGGCGGTGCCGCGCTTCCCCCTGCCGCCCGCTTCCCCTGCCAGCACCTCCCTGCGGACTGAAGGGAGAGCGGCTCTGTAGCGAAGCCCTGCGGAGGGACGCCCCAAAACGGACCCTGGTGCCTACCCTCCCTTGGTGCGGGAGGACGATCGGGCAGGGAGGAAGCGGTGTTTTTTGGTGGGAGGGTGGGTGCTGCACAACACCATGTCTGCAGCGTTTCCTCTGATAAGCATCTCTGTTTGCTGGCCCTGTGCCTACAGCACTTAGCAGTGAAGGAGCACACCAGTCCCTTTTTACATTTGCATAGAATCATAGAATAATTGAGGTTGGAAAGGACCTTCAAGATCAAGTCCAACCTTCTAGCCAACATTATAACCACTAAACCATGTCCTGAAGTGTCACATATAGGTGTTTTTTGAACTTCTCCAAGGGTGGCGACTCCACACCCTCCCTGGGCAGCTTGTTCCAAGGCCTCACCACTCTCAGTAAAGAAATTTTTCCTAAACATTCCATGATGAAACTTATGCCCATTTTCTCTCATCCAATCACTACTTACCTAGGAGAATAAACCAACACCCACCCCAATGTAACCTCTCATCAGGTAGTTGTAGAGAGCATTAAGTTCTCTTCTCAGTCTCCTCTAGACTAACCAAACCTACATCCCTCAGGCACTCATGTTTTCTCCAGACCCTTCACCAGCTTCGTTGCCCTTCTGTGATCTCACTCAAGCACCTCAATGTCTTTTTTATACTGTGGTGCCCAAAACTGAACCCAGTGCTCAAGCTGTGGCCTCACCAGAGCTGAGTACAGGGGCATGATCACTTCTCTACTTCTGCTGAACACACCGGTTTAGATACAGGTCCCCATGTTAAGGATGCTTAATAAAAAAAAAGATACCATGACAACAATGAAACTGATTGCTTAAAGTGTTAGGTTATGGGGTTGGGTCAATTGATCTTGATTTATTATTACTGCAGAGATCCAATTTCCACAGGAAGAATGCAGTGATGCTCGTCATTTAGAGATTATATATTCTAATTGTGCTCAGAGGAAAGAACTGAGTCTTGGTCTCCTTTGATAACTAATTAGTTGAGACAGCCAAACTGTTGGCTTTGAGCCACACTTTCAGTAAGCCTGGTTCCCTCACTGGGATCACCTGGTTTCATAGCCGTAGTGGTATCAGGTCATCCAAATCCCCAGTGCAGGGGAAGCAGCAAAGATGGGAGCTGCTGAGACCTGGCCCATCTGCTTGTGGCTGTGTCAAGCACCATCTCTGCAGCACTTCTGTCAAATTGCAGGTGCAATTAATCTCAACTAACTTTAATGTGAGGGTGATTTTTATATCCTGATATCTTTACATGAGTCTCAGTGGAGAGTAGGCCAGATGGGCTAATCAAGCACTGAATTGCCCCTGTAAACATCTGTGTCTCTTCAGTGACTGTATAACAAGAAGCTCAGATCCAGACACCTGTGTTTGGTCACATAAATGCCATTCTCTGCTCCAAGCAGGAGTAAAGTCACAGGTACTGGTCACTGGTCCATTCTCTTTTGCACTGTAATGGAGGGTGACATCAGCAAAGATTGGGTGCTTGTTGAAAGCATTACAGGTGCAGGCAGATCATCTAATGCCACCACTGAAAAAATGAAACAAATAAGAGGGGACTACTGAAAACAAACAAACTACTGCTTAAGATAAAGACCTTATCTGTGAAGTTCCTTTTTATTCAGTCTTACACTAAAGCTGATCCTAAATACTTTCACAACAAAAGTGATATAGAAACATGGCAACGACAAGGAAATTCTTGAAGCTATACTACCCAGGAAGTCGAGGCAGGACAGAAAACAATGAAGTCCTTTTGTACCTTCTGAAGAAGTTAGCATCTGAGGCAATAAACTTTCTCCAGATATATGTACATATATTTTTATGTGATATTCTGTTAGAAGTGAGAGGTTAGGTTAGGTTGAACATTAGTAAAAATTTCTCACCTGAAAGATTTGTTAAGCAGTGGAACAGACTGCCCAGGGAGGTAGTGGAGTCAACATCTCTGGAGGTATTTAGTAGATGTGGTGCTTTAGTCACATGGTTTACTGGTGAGCTTGGCAGTGTTGGGTTAATGGTTGGACTTGATGATCTTAAAGGTCTTTTCCAAATAACTTCTATGATTCTATGATCTCTGATCTGCAGGAGGAGGGGATGTTTGTACTCACTGTTTTTTTGGTGCCACCTCACTGCATGCAGAAACGCACCGCAGTAGTGAAACATGAACTCGTGCCCAGAGCGCTGAGCTGTCCCGCGCAGCAGAGGCAGCAGGGTGCGCCCGTCGATCACCCTGATGGAGAGGACGAGAGTCACCAGTCTGCTGAAGCATTTCTGGAGTCTGAGCAGTACTCACTCTCCATGGATGCAGAATTAGGATTTCAAGTGTCGTTTCTAAACCAAACTGCTGTTAATGAGTCCTGTGGTTTTTAATGGTATGGATGGATGGAGAGCAGTGATTAACAGTTATTAGCATTTCTTGCAAATAGAGCTAGTTCATACATTCTACTTGGGGAGACAAGTTACCATTCAGTCATTTTCCTGGACATAAGTGATAACCATAGCAAAAGCTTGATTCACACCTTGTAATTTTGTTCCCTCCAATGGAAGTCACTGATGTGTGAGCTCAAGACTTTAAAAAAAATTAATTTTTTTTTAAAAAGAAGTCACTTACTACATTGACTAAAGCTTGGTTTAGGTCCATACCACCAGTACTTTTATGCTTTTTGCTCAAATGGCTTAGCCCCATACTCTTTCTCTTGTTCTTTGGAGGAGTCTAACACAAATGCTACAAATTGTTTATTATTGAGGAAGATACTTTTTCAGTACTGGCAGCCAACTGCAGGATGTGTGCAATTTGCTCCATCTTCCCTACTCATGAAGAAACAGGCTTCCTAGTGCTGGAGAAGACCTGTCCTAGTACTCTAACAGGACCAACCAACTTTTTAAGTATCTATAAAAACATTAAAAGTGGTGTTTTGGTTTCCCTCCCCCCCCCCTTTTTAAAAATTTATCTTTGTTTGTTTTGTTTTATTTTTTGTTTGTTTGTTTTTTTGTTTTTACAGTCATTCCAATGTCCCAAATCAATCAGTTTGGTTTCTAGCAATTAGAAAACTGAATTAACTAAAGGGCCCTTGATAAAATATCTGTTTTCCCTTGCCTTTTCTATTCAAAAAGATGGGGTAAGCTACACAGAAAGCAAGCTACAGAACTCCCTGATTAAGAAACAAACAGAATTTAACCTGTGGCTGTTAGGATGCATGACTAATACAGTCAGCTTCTATTTAAATCAAGAAAGGCGATCAAATAAGGCTTATGAAACCACCTTTGTACCTGTCCTGAGGCACTGTCCCTCCAGCCAGTTCAACCACTGTTGGGAAAATGTCCATAAGGCTTGTCAGTTCATTGATAACTGTTCCTGCTGGAAACACTCCTGGCCATCTAACTATTCCTGGGACACGGATCCCTCCTTCCCAGCCTCCCATTCCTTTCCCACCTGTTAGAGAAGGGGAAGAGAGTAACAAACAAACAAACAAACAAACAAACAAGAAAGCTATTAGATGTTTATTATGCATGTATAATAAAAGTTTTTAACACATTTCAGAATATTCAAATAACTTTAATTAAAACCTACTAATCTCCTAGAGAAAGTGGAATGACTATAGTATAAATTCTGTCTTCAAAAATAAATATTATTAACCTCACTGTTGTCTTGGGTGGAACATACAGCAAACCACTACTAAGCAGTACTTTAGCCAGAAGATAAACAACTCCACTTTCTGACATTCTGATCCATAGCTTTAATTGAATGTCACATCTGAGAATAACCTACACACTCTCTAATAACATGTTCAAGAAAAAAGTCTATTGTTAATAAAAAGAAAAATCTGACTTGGTGTCAATAGAATAGATGTCCTGAGGTACCTGGAGGAGGGGGACAAACACAGGGTCAGCTTAGTTGTCAGACAGTTCACAGCCAGGGGCGGCAGGAACATTAAATGATTTGCAGTCCCAGAGAGCTGTGAGGGGAATTAGGATAATATTTGACTGCCCTCCAGGAGTTTACAGTCACAGGGTTGCTCTGAGGTGGTCCCAAAATGTGAGTGGAAGAGTGTAGTAAATAGGGGAGTGCTCTGAATACGCTGCAGTGATGAAGACTTCCTGGCTATGTTTCTGTTGAAGTTGTCTTGAGGTAATCCAAAGAGTCTTTCTTAACATTAGTTTCTTCTGAATTTTCTCCTCCATGCTCTCTTACAAGTCAAAAGATTAATTAATTGTTTTGAACAGTATTTCAAAGTGAGAAACATTAATTTATTACAGTTATGAATTATAGATGTCAAGGGTGGGAATATTAATGAAACAAAGTGGTTTAAAGCCAGAAATCCAAGTTGAGGGTCCAGTTCAAAAATGAAAATTGCAAAATGTTGAAGCTTAGTTACCTTTATGACCTCTGGTCTCTTATTTCTACAATGAAGGGCAGAAATGACAAGTCATTGATGAAAAGTGCTGTAGGAAAACTGGCAAAGAAAACTCGAAGCTAGCTTATTAGGTAACAAATCAGAAATTGAATGGTATTTTATACCAGCCTCTGGCTTTGCTATATAATGCTGTCCTTTTTTTATGGAGTAGGGGTTCTTGTAGTTACAGCTGAGAAGCAAGGTTCCCAGAACCTGATGCTAAAGGCTGACAGAGTGGCATGATGGATTATAAACAGGGCAAGTTCAGCTGCTTGAGCAATAATCTTTGTGCTATGTAAGATAAAAGTATCCTCTGCTTTGTTATTTGCTATCAGCTGCTGTCATTATTCATGTGTGGCTTATCTATCTTCTTGGTTTTGATATCCTGGTAGCAACAGCAGCAGCAAGTTCTAAAGATACTTAAGAATTAAACTGATTTTTTAAAATATTTTTTGAGTCATTGCTAGTTAGTATCACTGGGATGTCCCCTGTTCTGTTGTATGTGGAAATAAATGGGAATGCCCTTCTGTTATCAATATCTAAACTGATATTCTATCCACTCTTGTTTCCTATCTAAGCAGTCACGATTTCATCTTTGTCCTCTCATACAGAAATCTCCATCTAATCACATCCACCTTTCCTTTCTGGAGGAAAGGTATATTTGTGTTGGGTTACTGGAAGTTAATTCTGAGCTATTCAGGTGAGCCTGTACTACTAGACAATGTGCATTTGGATGCTGAGCAAGGTCAAGGTACCTAAGCCTTAGTCTGTAGAGAAATAAGTGAGAAAACAGTTTTCAGACTTCATTATACAATAAGTGCCAAGCTACTCAAGCTGTCACTGGTTTTTCATGGCTTGGCAGTTTGGGGGGGCATATGCAAGAGATACTACAAATCTTCATTTCCTTAGATCTTTTGGCACTGTGGTTCAAGCCAGTCGTAGAGAACTTAGAAAAATCTAGATTTCTAGAGGAACTGGAAAACTATATCAAGAAAATAGTAATCATGGTATCTACCAGTGCTGACATAGGTAATTGTCTACTGTGAAAAATAGAAGGATGTTAACAGTGAGACTCCAAATGGCGTGTTCTGATTCTGCATCAGGAGTGGATCAGATTAGACATTAGGGAAAGGTTTTTCACTGAGAGGGTCATTGGTCACTGGAGACCACCAGGGAAGTGGTCATGGAACCAAGCGTATCAAAGTTCAAGAAACATCTGGATGATGCAATTTGTCATATGGTAATCCTATAATGAGCAGGGAGTTGGACCTGCTGATCCTTAGGGGTCCCTTCCAACTTGAGATATTCTATGATTCTATGATACTACAACATTTTCAAGTAATGCTTTGGGTTATGGATTAGATACAATGCTTAAAACATTAAAACCAACATGGAACTAGAAGGGGGTACAAGTGTATTGGAGACTAAAGAAAGGAAGAATGAGGTGGAACATAATAATATGAATCTGCTTGATGAGAAAAGGGAGAATCTCTTCTCTGTATATTGGTGAATAGGGCAAGATCTGTTGCTTCAACTGAAGTGAGGGCCTCCAGGGTAGGTACCAGGAAAAAACATCCAGTAGCATAAGCAATGAAAACTGGATTATCTGGAGAACAACTGAATGTCTTTAATAACAGGTTAGGCAATATAGCTGTCAAAAGCAGAAGTGATCCTGTCCAGGAGCTAAAAGATAGCTGGTGCCCTGAATTTACTCCAGCTCTACAGTCCAAGAGTATCACCCCAGCACATATCTCAGTAAATAAAGTCTGTCTGGATGTATTGTATTTTATCATTTTATTTTTAAGAGGATGTACACAAAAATTTTACCTTTATAGATCCCATTCCATCCACCGAACTGAGCATTTCCTCTGTGAGCCTCTAAGGATCCTCCATGATCAGATGCAAAATAAATGAATGTGCTATTCTTCAAGCCTTCTTTGTCAATAACACCCAGAAGCCTGCCTATAAACAAAGAAAAACATCATAATTATGTCTGGAGATGCTGTCAGACTTTTTAGGTCTTGACTCAAAATTCAGTGAAGACCAAGTCTTTCCATTTACTTGAATGAATTCTGTTATGAGCTACCACAAGCAATGCAGAGTAATCCTGCATTACAGAAATAATACCAGCCCAATGGAAAGCTGCTGAAAGTGTCCTGAATTTATTCATGGTGTCTATAAAACCAGAAAAATAAAAACTAAAACCAACTGGAAAATTATTTAAATGAATGGTCAGGGGTTTTTTTTGTTGTTGTTGTTTTTTGGGAGGTTGTTTTTTTTGTTTGTTTTTTGTTTTTTCAAGCTACTCACAATACTCTGTCAGTTTTATGCTGTAAATTCTCTGAGTCAAGGATTACCTCCATTGTGTAGCCTCAAGCATCTTGAAAGCTTAAATAGTGCTGCCTAGATTGATAATCATAGAAAACCACTGTCTCTCACCAGGACTCTGAAATGGACTGCATACTATCCATCAAAATCTTCTCCTGATGTCAGTGGTAAAAACTTCACAGATTGTAATTCAAACCTAACTTCATAAGGAATCTTTTTGGTACTGATAACATCAAATGTTTATACACAATATGATTTATTTTGATTGCTTGTCCGTACCATCTTCTGCATCAAATATATTTGCCAAGAACAGCTTCCATAGCTACAGAAACAGCAGCGAAAGATGGAGTATGGAAGAAAAAAAGCATAAACCAGTGATCAGAGATTTTGCTCAATCTCTTCACCTTTACAGACTTCCTGCATCTCCTTGATGTTACCTAAAAATAGACATATTTCCCTCAAAATAGTTTAGATTGAGTCTAGGCATATTGGTTCTGATTTAGACCCCAAACTGCTTACTTAGCTGCCCAACCGTGGAGACTTCTGTCCTCCCTAGCTGCCATCCTCTTTGGTCTATACAAGGCACATTCCTCATAACATCAGACTTCTGCTATCCAGCTCTGCTTGTGTAGCCTGTGCCTGAAGGTAAATGGTGCCAAAAATTTGGAAGAAGAGCCTGGCAGAGTCCTCTGATTCTAATAGGAGTTCTTGCCATCAGAAGCAATCAGGCTTCTTTCAGAATACAATTTTGTAGACATGGTTATTGAAGGAATAAAAGGTTCAGGGACCTGAATGAGAAGTTAATACTTTGTCAATAATGTCCTCACTGTTGACTAAACAAAAACTTTATCTCTCTCTTCTCTCCCATGAAAGCAGAAAGGAACAGTCAAGTAAGGCTTAGGTCTAAACCTAGGATATAAGTGCCAATTAGTTTTTTAAACATAATTAAATCAATTGGGTTTTTAAACTTAATTCACACTGAGAGCCCAGATTTAGACCTGAATCTTCACAATGTACTGATTTCACACAATATATTAAGTGAAACTTTGTATCTTTTTGTCTTGGTCTTTTGTCTAGAAATGATTTATGGTTCCTGCTCCAAGGATTATTCTTCAATAAAAATGAGCAAGCACACAACACAACCACCATATAATGTAATATTCAGCAGCTACACCCCTTATATCTTCTGAGATTAGATGGAGCTGGAAAAATGTAATACATATTCTGATTAACAACATGGTCAAGTACATATTTGATTATTTGACATGCATTTGATACGGAAGCAGAAGTGCATTGATTACAAAAGAACAAATTATCACATGAAAAGTTTGATGATTCATCTTAAAAATAAAGGAAAAATAGAGGTGTGCTAATGGTATCACAATTTCTGGAGCTAGCAGTGTTTCCAAGGTAACTTCACTGATTTTTGACATATGAAAAAAGGGAGTTCTATAATCACCCCTTCAATTTCTTTTCCACATTCAACTACATGAAGGACTTTCTTCAAGAAGACCACTTACCCACCATCCAGTCCATCTCCTCTACATTATCTCCATATAGGCCATGCCTGCTTCTTCCCTGAAACTTCTTTGTAGTAACAAGAGGAGTGTGAACATGTAAAAGGGAAACAAAGAGAAGAAATGGTCTATATTTGTTTCTGAAATAAAAGAAAACAATAGTTATTTCTCTGCAAATTGTCACTCAACCCAAAATTTAACAGTGGTATTGTGGTGACTATAAATAAAATTGTTACTGTGGTCTAAACAAAAATGTTTTTATTTTGATATCTTTACATTTTTTGAGGTTATGGGAGACAGAGGGGATTAAAACATCCCTCGAAGATGTTGGTTCTATATTAAGAGCAAAATAGTAATATGTCCTTTCTTTTCCTGGTTCTAAATTAGATATATGTAGAACATCAAATAAATAACTCGGAAAGCTCATAGCCAAGAGACTGCCACATTCTCATGGGCAAGGAGAGTAGGACCTGCTTGCTTAACCTTGAACATGGATGCCACCAAGCATCTGAGACAGCCTTGTGGAAGAGGCAGACATGACATGGCACCCACAGGGGATTCATATCCCTCTAATGTCAGGTGATGCAGAATATTCCAGGAACCTGAGGTTTTCTATGCTTGAAGTTCAGCAGAAGGGATTTATTTTACCTCCATTTTCCCTTATGAAACAGCCAACAAACCCTGAAACCCTGAGAGAAATAGTAAATTTTATTCAGAGATATGCCCCAAACTTTACATGCGAATACTTTTAACGATTTAGTGGTTTGTTTAATTCCAGTATTGGTTACAAATAGCATTGTAAATGAAAGACACCTCTGGAAGATTAAACAAAACTAATTATCATCCTCCTCTTCAAAACCTTGAACTTCATATGACACTATCTATGACAGTCCATTCATCAGGCTGATTACTTTGCTGTTCCAACTGGAAGAAATCCCAGTCCTCGGGCAGGACCCCATTGTATTAGGTGAAAGAAACATAACTACACACATAAAAAAGTAATCTTCTTTTTTCCTGAGGAGCTGGCAAGCTACATACAAGATGAGGAACAGCAGTTGACAGGTAGGGGAGATGCCAGAAACCAACAAATTACTGGCCAGCACCAGAATGGGTAATTCAATATGCCAGCTGCCTAACCTTGTGGTTTATGACACAGTAATTGCATTATTTTTACAAATCTTAAAATATGGTATAATTTCTGTTGGTTACCTTTCAATAAATGAAACTGCTTCTTTCATCATTTTAGAAGTAGTTTTTTCTAGATTCATTGGTTGTTCAGTGATATCATGGTTTCTCATCAGGATACAGTTCCAGTACTTGGTGAAACCATAGCTGGAGAACCAGGAGATGAAATACAGGAGACCACAGATGGACAGGCATATGATTGTTTTCCATTTTACTGAGAATAAATTGGTCAGTTTTCCAATCAAAAGTGTAAGCACTGCAAAGATTATCATCTCTGTGTAAAGCCAATATGTATCTTGCAAAGACTTGGCCAGTTCAGGGTCATCTGTGCCTTGACACTCATTCAAAAGGGTAAAAGGCATGCCGTAAAAATAGTCAAAGCCATGATTTAAAGGATGGTGGCAGTGATCACGGGGGGATTTGCAGTTCACACCCATGTGCCACTTCCCTGAAAATATAAAAAAAAAATATCTTAAATCCAACATTATTACCCTTGGGTGTCTGCCTGTTTTTCTATTAGATTGGCTGCACTCCCCAGCTAAAGTGCAGATGAGGGAGGAATTGGTGTGGAATGGGGACTGATTCTCAGTGCATTGGCACTTTATATTCCTAAAACAGCTGGGTTTTTTTCATCTCTCTGTTAAAACTCCATGCAGGTTGATAGTCCAGCTCAGACACCTCCCTGAGTAAGAACACACAGAATTGCAATAGTTGGTGCTTATTATATTTCACTTGACAAAGTAGCCATTCATTAATGTGTAGCCTGACTGAAAGTAACCAAAGAAACCTTTGTGCCAAAAGAAACAGTTAAGTGTGGATGCTAAAATACTATTGCATGGAATTTTCCTTCCTGTGGGATTGCAAAGATTCCCAACAGCTGTTGTTGACAGCTGTTTGTAAAACAGTAGAGATGTTTTGACTATGGGTGTTGTGGCGCCCCAGCCAATCACCCCAGGGGGTGGCTGACTTCTTGTCCAATTGACTTGAAGTTAAAAGGGTATAAAAAGAGCTGTAAATTAATAAATAAAGGCTTCTTGGCATCTTGGTGAGAAGAAAATTGTCTCTGCCTTGCTCTTTCTCCTTCTCCAGCAACTGGCAGATAAACAACAGGTAAGTGCAAAATATTAACTAATTTACACACACATCTGACCTTCACAGCCCAAGAACAAATTTCAGCAAGAAGGTGTACATATTGGTTCTGTGTGTCTATATTCATCCTTAAATGAGTTGAAAAAATCGGCCATTCCAATTACCCAGTACAAGTGGACATACCAGAATATACTGATAATGAACATTAATGAAGTCATATTACAGAGCAGTGTAATTATTCTGACATTGAAGGATAGACAGTCTATAACCATGATCTTAGGGTCTATTAGCTAGACAAATAACTTCTGAGAACTGCCAGCTATCTCTGTGCTCATGTATATGAATGTATTTTACAGTATAAGCTATACCAGGCAGCACTGAGCTAGGGAAAGTTCACCCCTGTGCACAGGCTTCTATGCAGTCAGTACCTGACGTAAAACTCACTTCAATTTAGGAACCAAATTACACCTTAGTGTGCCAGAGCCAAACAGAGGTGTGAAAAATCACAGTAATAACAATTAAGCACATGACACCTTTGGCAACATCAAGAAGAGTTTAAAAATGAGAGAATCTTGAAAGATACATCCTTTAATTGCTATACAGGCAAAATTAGCAGAGTTAATAAGATTTTCTTTCTTGAACATGTATTCTAATCTAAAACCCACTGAAGCCAATGGGACTCTCTTAGCTTTTTGGCAGAGCTGCTTTTGAAGAAAATGAAGGCACTATTTAGAGTCTTAACCCTGCTAATAAGCAGGATGCATAAAAGAAAGTCTAGCCACCAGGAATAATTAAGATGATTGTGGTTTCTGGGTACCAGCTGGCAGACAACATTTTTCTGTTCTTCATAGATCAGTGGATGTCTCTATTGGTCATTCCTAAAACAGTCTGTACTGCCCAAACAAGATTCTTTCCTTCACAGTACTTATGTTTGAGGTGTATATTTATGTATTCCATACATCTTCATTTTGGACTTTCCAGATAAACTGTGCTGACGTTGAGGCTTGTGGATGACATTCTAACAACCCTTTGGACTTTGAACATTATGCATACAGGAAACTCTAGTTTAACTGATCCTAGACAATTTTTTGCAATGGAAAATATTTACAGAAGCAGCCTCATTTGAATAACAAGCAATGAAAAGGTAGCGAGTTGCTATGTGTCATACCTACGAGTGCTGTAGAATAACCTCTTTGGTTGAGTATTCTGGCAAAAGTAGTCTCATTTAGTGGAAGGCCGCCAGAAGCCCCGTTCCAAAAGAGAACCTGCTGTTGAGTGCTGGATGCCATGCCTAGAGAGGAATAACAATATTTACACAAGCCAGCTTTCAGATTTTGAGTCTTTTCAGATTGTTCTTTCTAATACATAGGACTCTATTGCCTAAGATCAGTGCCTTTTTATAATATGTTTATTATAACCTGGGATATTCTAATTGACCCCCAGAATGATGTCACCTTCAAGTCCCATGTTGCTATCTGCCAGTTCAATGCAGGTGCCTCAGCTATTCTGGGTTGTCTACAAATGGCAAGTAAGATGCCTATGTTTCGACACTGGGCACTCCCTTATAAGCAAAGTTCTATAAAAATGTAATGTTAAAAAGGAAGGGGGTAGATAAAAAAAGGCAAATTATAACAAAAGTCTTACAGAGACAGGGGTACATACACATTCTGAAATGTTCAGTTCATTATTACCTTTCTCTTTTAGCAAGTAAGTATCACATCAGAGGAGCTACACTGCTCTTCAGGTTGTTACTGTCATGTGCAGTGGCTGAAGTTTTTTTAACATGAATTTACGTGGCTGAAGTAAATCTCCTTTAAAACATTATTGTTGAGAACTATGCCACAGTCTGACACATTTCACTATGAAAAAGTTTGCCAGCAAAATATTACACTTAATGTATTATTAATACCACTAAACATAGAGTGTTTACTCAATTTTCTTCCTGTTTATACCTCTGGGTGCTTTGTGTTGCTTAGATTTTCAACCATTTATGTGTAGTCCTTTAGCCACATTAAATATGCTTTATGAGGCAATTTCCCCATAGAAATCAAATGCTAATCTAGTCATCTTTATTTTTGCCCATCTCACTGAAACCCCAAATCCTTAGATTAACTAGCCTTTAAAATAGTTTACTTAAAGGGATTCTTAATAGAAGTAATGGCTAGGTAAACTGCAGTGAACCATTAGAGAAAGGCCCAACCTGATCTGATAGGGTATCTGCCAGTCAGGAAAGCTGCTCTGCTTGGAGTACAGACTGCAGCCGCAGCAATGTGCTGAGTAAGTCTCACTCCTTCATTTGCCAGGCCATCAATGTTAGGGGTCCTAAAGAAAAAAATCCCATCTTTGATAAAAATGTATCACACAGAACTTCATGCTACTCCCCTTCTCCTAGATTTGTTGAGGATATCACCATCAAATTTACAAAACTATTTATCTACAATTCAACTTGGAAAGCCTGTATTATATAATTTTTGATACTTTGATTCATTAGAAATTAATTTTACATGGATAAATGTATTTTTATCAATAACAAACAACAACAGAAAAATAGTATTTCCAATAGCAGAATGTTAGGGATTGTAAGGAACCTCAAAAGATCATCTAGTCAGATTTCCCTGCTGGAGCAGGATCACCTAGATAAACCCATTCCATACAAAAGCTAATGCAGCATAGCAAAAAAAGTTCCATTAATAGATATAGAAAATGTAATTTTCAAGACTATAATAAACTAAAGACAGAAGATATACATACACACTCACGTAATCTATACACACATGGGATAGGTATATCACATAGACCAAACTGTCATTTTATAACAGGCCTACTAGCACTGTTAGCTGATATTAAATTCTAATCTCAATCTTTGACATTTCAATCCTGGAGTTGTGGGAATTTATAAATTATATATAAGCCTGACAAGTAGTGTACATGGACACATTTGCAAAGTTGTGACTATAAATGCTGAATATTAGAAGTCCAAGCAAGTTGCTTAAGAATGACTGTATAGTTATTACTCTTGGAGTAGAACATTTATTTTGTACATGATTTAAAAAGAAGTGTATCTAGATAAATTAATCCAGTAACAATGAATTTTTTAATACCAAATGTCATCAGTGTTTTATGCACTGAAATTCACCAGAAGGGAACAATTTATTTTGTAGAATACATTCCTACCTTATTGTATCATTACCATAACAACCCACATCTCCTATACCAAGATCATCTGCCAGTATCAGTAAAAAATTGGGTTTTGAAGGATTTGATACACAGGTTCTCGGAAACAAGCATAAAATTAGCCAAATATTTAGGCAACTCCTGAAACAAAAAGAGGTGACGTTACAAAAACATTTGTAAGCTTTACAATAGACTCTAAGCTATTATATAATGACTCAGTATAGACACAATCAGCTACTAAATATTTCCAGCAGATGGAGCTCCTGAATATTTACAAAAGTTCCTGCATTTTCTAAACCCCAAAGTTTTGGGTGGGTTTTGTTTTGTTTTCATTCTCACAGTAATCTTTTGTGTATGTTTCTTTATTGAGTTTTGTACTGATCTCAGCAGGTTTCCAGCTGAATGAGTGGTTGGGTGCTTGCAAGTCTCCTGAGGCAACCCCTTGTACAGGGATGCAGGAGACTCCTGTTAAGGCTCCTAGAATGAGTGGGACAGAAGAAGAGAGGTGGTTGGTGTGGAGGCATGCTGGTAATGATGGCAATACCTTAACTATTGCACCCCTGCACCCTGTGCTAACAGACTCCATCTGGATAGTGCTCTTCAGTAATGGGACAATCTGCAAAATCAAGGTTGCAGCAAAAGGCTTAACCTTGGTTATCTTTATAGAAAACCCTCAGGAATATCTTAGGAAATGTTTTAGTTGCTCAAGGTGCTTATAACAGGCAGCTTACAAATGCTCACCTGAAGTAAAATACATATGCTAGATATATCTACTGACAGGTAGCTTACTAGTAAATATATTATACCATGTATTATATATACTCCTAAACCACTATGTTTTATAAAACTAGAGTATAATGGCTTGAAATACCAATAGTTCTAAGTCTGTATTAGCTGCTCTTAGATTATCAATGAGTTGGGTTTTCTGGGGGATGGGAGAGAGGAAGAGATCTGTTTACATTTTCTTAAACATTACACTTAAAAGCCAGAAAAATCCCACAGTGAATGCCTCCTTACCATTTTCTCTGGTAAACTTCACGGTGCCCCCTTGTATGAAATGGGTACATAGTTGTTCACAAATGCTGGTGAAAAAGGAAAAAAATAAATAAATAAGTAGATGAGGGTAGTGCAGTGGATGTGATATACCTTGACTTCAGCAAGGCTTTTGATACTGTATCCCGTGGGATCCTCACAGCCAAGCTTGAGAAGTGTGGGTTTAGTTACAGTATAATAAGGTGGATTGGGAAGTGGCTGAAGGACAGATCTCAGAGAGTTGTGGTCAGTGAAGCAGAGTCTGGCTGGAGGCCTGTGACTAGTGGAGTCCCCCAAGGGTCAGTGCTGGG
>JAOEGS010003290.1:26454-60318 GCA_025447755.1 Corythornis vintsioides
CCTGGGTGACTTGGTCTAGGTGATCCTGCTCGGGCAGGGGGGTTGGACTAGATGATCTTCTAGGTCCCTTCCAATCCTTAATATCTATGAATCTATGAATCTATGAAATCAGAGCCCAGTAGCTCTGGTGATCTTGTCTGTGAGGTTGGTAATTAACTACGCTTCATTGTCTCAATTGTACTGCCATTGCCTGAGGCTGGCTACAGCAGACGTGTGCTGATCTACTAGAGCTTGCTTACATAGCCTGTACATTCCTGAATGTGTGCTTGCAGAGCCCTGTTGGACTAAAACTGCGAGGCAGAAAGAGCACTCCTGAGAATAGGTAAGGCCAGATAACACTGCTCACAGTTTTGAAACATCTGGCATGTTCCCAGATGCCAATAACTTCAGGGGCACTTGTGAGCATTTGGAAAGAATGCTAAATGCCCATGGATTTAGACAAGTGTTAAAGGTTCCAGCTGCTCAATACATGCATGGAACTGTTGGAGTTCAATGAAAGGAAGGCTTTAGGCATTTTACAAATGAGGTAATGATAAGTAAAGCTAGTATCTGACTTCTGCTTATCCTCAAATGTTCTTGAAGGTCCAGGAAAATAATCTGAACCTTACTGCAAGCTTAGAAACTACAAAAATATCTCAAAGAAAAGGCATCCTGGAAATTAATATTTGCAGTGTAGTTCTTAGGCAAAGGACTGGAATAGTTCTAGGTTTGGATGCCATCTTGTATATTCAAGATATTTCTATCTGTACGTTACTGAAAAACTGTCTAGAATCATATTATGATATAATTATCATATTTCCTTAAAGGTCTTAAAAGCTTAATGCTATTTTTAAATTTAACAAGCCAGTTTTTCTACCTGCCACTATATGAATTCAATCTGGACTTTATAAACCTAGAAATAAATGTTAATCTTTTAATAAATTTATTTTTGTCTGGCAAAGCGAATTTTATGAGTGGAAACAATTTCCTATACTTGCTGAAATAGAGAGCACATCTAGTTGCTTTGGACAAAGAATGGTTTGGGAAATTAACTTCTCCTTGTGAATGACCACAGACTAAGGGATCTGCAGAAAACATCACACTGGAATTATGCAAACAGTCATGTAGAAATACATCATAAACTGGCTCCATCAGGGACTGGCATATATTAATCTTCATGGTGTACACTGAAGTAAATTAGAGATTCATTCATTCACTGTGAAAACAGATAAAAATCTGAAATATCCCATCCATGTGAAATCCCTACTTTAACACACTTCTTTCCATCTCAAATCAGCACAAGAACAAAGATATTGTCAGCAATCATAAGGAACAGATTGAAACCAATTCCTCCAGTGAGAAAATATTACCCTTCCTGAGATAACTTTTTTTTCTGCATTTTTTGGTACATAAAAATGTTACGTTCAATGTAACTGTCTGAAGAATGATAAACTGGTCAGAGCAAAGTATAATCCTGCCCATAGTCCTGCCCTATGCATTGCAAAGGATGAGCCATATGATAAAAAAAAAATTGTGGAATATGTTATTCTGACCAGGAAAAAAAGTATAAAGAGAGTCAGAACCTGGGGTCCATTGCCAATTTTTCCAAGTAAGATCTAGATGTTTGTTTGACTGTGTCTAAGACAATATGGAAAATAAAAATATAAATAAATAAATAAAAATTTTTAAATGCCTGAAGTCAGTTACGGAATTTTCCAGAGGGTTGGTGAGGCTTGCTGTCTCTTGACAGGATCCTGACAGGCAGTACTGTGTGTTCATCCTCCCTACCCACTGTCTGAGTCAGCAAGATTGCTCTGACCCAGTGCACTGGTCATACTCTGAATGCACATGCCAGAAGCCTAATGGCATGGTTTGAAAATCAGGCTGTGTTCATTTGAAACAAAGGACTCGCTTCTAGGATCTCAAATCCTTTTTATGTATGGTATTGGTGCCTCAGAATCACAGCCTGGCAGCAGTTCCCCCAAAACCTCAATAAAATACAGCCCCGTAGGGAAAGCTGAGGTGACAATCAGGCAAGTGCACGTAAGGCATTAACCTGTGAGAAGGAAGAACTGGAAAGGGCTCTTTACCTATAATGGGAACATATTTACAGTGCTTTAACAATGGAAGCAGAACTTTGCCTTCCCAGAGACTGGTAGGCAGCACTGTATTTAAAGGTTTTGGGGTACATGATTACATCAAATCTACTGCAGTGAAAATGTTCTCAGCCTGTGCTGAGTAGCTAAAGATCATCACAGCCCTGGTGAGCTGTAGTGGAGCAAAGGAACCAGATCAATGTAGACATAACAGACCTTGATTTCCCAGGGGTGTCGGTAAGTTTCCCAATCTGGTACAACATCTCTACAATCAACTTCCAGATTCTCCTCACAGGCTCATGTGGCATAGCCAGCTGGTGACAGCAGGCACAATGGTATTGAGAGAAATTTGTATTTAGACACATCTGTTTAGGAAGGCTGTGAGTTGTGAACCAGGGAGTTCAGGTGATATTAAAATATATTTGGATCTTAATTCCACTGGCAGTGGCATGATTGAGTGCTTCTTGACTTACTGAAACCTATTTTATCACCAGCCTCACTAAAGCATGAGAGGAAATATCAAACTTGTTTAAAAAAAAAATCTTCAAAACAATGTAAATATGCATATTAATATTTCTCTGTTATGGGAATATTCCTTCTTGCAGAAGTGCTCACTGCAATTATTAGGAGTGCTGTGCACTGGGCCCTATGGCTTGTCCAGTTTCTTTAGCTGTTAAATTAAAAAAACCCCAAACCAACCCTTAATTCATAAATCTAACATCAGCCTCCAGAAATCAGCAGAGTTACTCACAGAAATACAAGAAAACATCACATAGTAATTCTAACTGTAAGCCGGTGCACCTCAATAAATGATCAAAACTCCAACCCCTTTTAACAATGTGTAAAACAAACCCTTGTCTCAAATATTCTCGTTCTGAAGTTCCTCTTACTCCTTGGTGTGCTGAGCAGTCCTGATCCTCTGTTCGTGGGAGGAAGTGGGCTGGAACTTGATCCTTTTCCTTTTACTCTCCCTTCCCCCAGTTTCCAGCACAGAAACTTCCTGGAATCCCTGCCAGCAACTGCCAAACTGTGTAAAAAACCATGTAGGTTTTACATAAATTCCAGGCAGAGTACAAAGTCCTTAGTCTGAAATACAGGCACAACATGACTACTGCCTTTGCTAGATACCCTATTCAGTTAATTCTGTGCAGATATGTATAAAACCCATCACTGCTTTATGTCAGTGACTCAAAAGAGATGCTATAAATAATAAAATAGCATTTGGAGCCCTGGAGTTTTTTTTCTTTCACCTTACTTTTCCAGGCTTCCATACAGGATAATGGGACTAGCTTGTCCTCCCCCTTCTCTTCTGTCATGTTGTCTTGTCTTCTTCATTGCATTTCAGGAAAGGTAGATCTACCTGTGCTGAAGATAATAATTGCACTTTCTTCCCAAGAACTGAAAGTTTAATATTCCACCCCATACTCACACTTTCTTTCAGAACTTAACTCTTCAAAAGAGTTACTTCACCCTTCAAAAGGTCTTAAGTACTTAGAGGAGCTCTCATCTATTTGTTTGTTGACATTTCAGTTCTATGATTTACCTGAATACAGTGAATGCTGAATGTAACACAGTGTTTTAAAGAAAACAGTAGGAGTCACTGAGGTGGAAAGATGAAGCAGCTTAAACTGTCAGATTAGTATAAATATATTGCAGGGATAATCACAGTTGGCAGAAGCTCTTTATTAACTACCTTGCACTCATGACTATACTCATTTTTATAAGTTTTCAAATTGGGCAACTTAAACCTATATTACTATACTACTTATTTTATGTGATTAGTTAACAGCTTGTGATGCTTCTGGTACAAAGATTTTTCTTGAAAAAAAAAGTATTTATCAAAAATTACATAATACCTTTGGAAAGATGGATCTTCAAATTTTGCAAATAACATAAGCATCATTTTCCATCAATCTTTGGTCCAAAATATGACTAAACTTTTCTATCAGCCTTTCTAGACTGTTTACAAGTTTCTTACCATGTGACCACTACTGAAGTCATACCCATGCTGCTGCTGTCATGCCTTAAAACACCCCAACCAACCAAGCAATCTAACAACAAACTCCAACCCAAAACCCTCCAACCCTTTACATTTTTCCCAGATAATAACTTTCTCTGGAAGCAGAGGAAGCATTCTGCTGGCACAGACCTTTCATTCTGTTTGTCTCCAATATGTTAGTGACCCAATATAGAGATAACAGTTGTGATTATTTATTATCTGCAACAGAACCAAACTTCATTCCAAGAACTTTTCATTTAAAAAAAAAAAAAAGAAAAGAAAAAAACAAATAAGAAACAACACAACACTCAAACAAAACAAAACAAAGCAAAACAAAAACCAACCCTCCAAAAAAACAAACACCACCCTTGTAACAATGAAGGAGCATTTTGAGCCTTCCAGTCTTTCCTCCTCTTATGCTAACTGGCTTTTCATTGTGCCTGAGCACAGGAAGCTACTGTTTACACATTGGTGCATACAGGCAAATTCTCTGCCAGCAAAACCTCAACTTTTGAGTCAGTGTGTGCTTTATAATGCCACTTTATATGTGTCTTTTTGCACATGTCTGAGTATTAAATGCAAAAATTAGCATTCATATAGTCCTTTCAACATCCGACAAGTATGCAGAGTGAATTTACAGTAATGAAGAACATAACTGTTGAAATGACACAAATGGAAATTTGTGAAATTGTTTCTATGTTACACTTATGGAAAACACTAAGAGATAAAAAGAAAACTGTTAATCAGCTAAACTGTCGATCAAGTAAAATGTTTGCAGGGTATTCCTTAGGGATGGGACTACAACAACAAAAACAAACTAAAATATTCTGTTTCCATTTTCTCACTTTGACCCCCAAGTTCTTTAGAGTTCTTGCTTATAATAAACTCTGAGTTCATCCACTCCTACAAAAACCTCAGTTTTTGATAGGAAAAATTGATACAATTCAAAACCCTAAAAAAACTTCAATATCACTGTAAACTTCAATGCAAAGTCTCTCAGTATCCTTAGGAAGTCTGTCTAGGGTCACACCATTGTGTGATTTTTGTTTTGCTTGTATTGTATTTTTTTTTATGGAGGGTGGGTTTTTTTTAAACTGCCATTGGCAAGATAGCTTTATTGTAATTTAGAAACCTATGTATACTACCACCAAATACTTTTGAGCATTAATTCAGTATGACTTTTTTCTTTAAAAAAAAAAAAATATATATTTTCTGGAATTGACACTGAAACAGTGAAAGCTATTGATCCAAAACATTTTTTATTAGTATCTTATATTCAGTAGAATTGTTGTTTGCCAAATTAGTGTGCACCACGACCTCTTTTTGAAAAGCAAAATGCACTTTTTTTTTTTTTCTGTTGCAGTTACACTGAAATATGCTGTACTTTTTATGAGATATGTTACTGTTAACCCAGTTAAAGCTGTAGATCTCTCCAAAAAGCTATTCACAACTTGAGGATGATCCCTGACCAAATCAGATTCACTCTGTCTCAGGTGTTGTTCAACAAGATTGCAGCAGAGACAACACAGAAGTACAGGAAGCAATAATGACACAAACTACTGTTTGGATGAAGTACAATCATGAGTTTATGGACTACAAGGGCACAACTACAAAAAACCCTAGAATTCTGTGTATGTCTAGTATTTCCTACTGCTGCCTCTCAGCACCATAAACTAGACTTTCTGCAGAGTTCTCCAATTGTCTTTCTTGAACAGGCATAAATTAGGTAGAGTTTAGACATATACCTATACAGCCATATTTTACATGTATATGTGCAAAACCAATTTCCATTCAAGTCCTTTCATACCCTAGACAGGAATTCCTTAGACCTTTGGCTAATGATAAAGAATGAAGGTGAAAAACTCTGATCAACAGTTCTTTTCTTTATTTTCATCCATTTTGCTTCCCAGAGAGAGAAGGGACACATTTCTTTTCCAAAAGCTTTGTCAGCAGAGAACTCAGTGCCACAGGCCATATGAAAAGACATTTAATCTCACAAACTTTGTGTGCTGTCACCTTCCTTATCACACCAACAGAATGGGAATGTCCCACAGCATGGCTGCAGCCACGGCTTCCACATGATGTTGTACAAAGACAGCTGCTCTGGGACTGGAGTCAGAGTCCTGCGATGCTCTTCTATGGCTTTTCCAATCTTCCCCATTACAGTGTCAAAGAGGGGCTCAGTGTCTGCTGACAGAGGTTTGGCTTCAGATGGGTCTCGTGAGAGATCAAACAGCAATGGAGGGTCATGGTGGGTCACACCTTCTCCAAAACATGGGCAAATTCCTTTTCCGTAACATGCCCCAGCTCCAGATGGATGGAAGACAGGGGTCACATAATGAGCCTTCCAGACGGCTCCACCTGGCAGGAAAGAAATGTTATGCACAACTACAAGACAACAGAGGAAAGTGAAAAGTGCCTTCAAGCAATAGGAGTACAGCTATTTACTAAGGGCACATTTTCTCACACATCCTGGCACTCCTATCACCACAAATCAGATTTTCTGTGTGGAGTACTGACTTTGAAGATAGAAAGCACTAGAAATATAAAGAAAACCACATTGAGTTTCCACTGTAGTAGAAGACAGACTATATTCCCACCTCACTTCTTACAGATTTGTTACTTAAGAAATACTACATGTCCAGCTAGCCAGTCACTGATATTTCATGCACAATAATTTCAAGGATCTCAGAGATCAGTACTGATAAACACCCATAATGCAATAAGTTTGTCAATTAGCAAGATGCTTATCACAAGGAGAAAACTCATGTTTTGAAGTTACCTTGGAGCAAACAGTTATACTTACTGTCCTTTTGGTGCCATCTCACTGCATGCAAGTAGGACCCACAGTAGTGAAAAAGGAACTCGTGCTCTGACTTTTGAGCTCTTCCTTGAAGTAAAGGTACCAAGTTTCTTCCATCAATCACCCTAATGTAATGGAGAGAAGCATATTCAGGCAGAAGCAAACCTGACAGTGAACTGCATACTTATCACTGCCTTTGCATTGGCTGCAGTAGTGCTTGAGACAGTAGATAGGAATGATTTGATCATGGATTTAGAGCAGCCAACAGACTGCCTAACAAATATATACATATCTAGATTTTTTTTTAATTTTTTTTTTTTTTTTTAAATTGCTGGGTCAACTAATTTAATTTAATTTAGCAATATGTAAATTTAGAGCTTGGTCTAGTGGAAAAAAAATAATTTATTTAGGAAATCACTAATGATCTCAAAACTTTACATTCAGCAATTTTCAAAGGAACTTAAAACTGTTGAGGAAGGGTGGGTTTAATGACTTTATGAGGTGTTTGTAAGTGTTCATAAGTCAAGTCAGATGGTACCAAAACAACCTCAACCACCAATTTGTTGCTGAATGAGGTTGAACGTGGGTTTGAAACTAGCAATTGATGTTTGGCTGGAACAACTGCTCACACACACACACACGTAAGCATATCTGGGAGAGTTTGCTCACTAGAGTAAAATTCAGGATTAGGCTTAAGGCTAAGGAATATTTGTGGGATCTCCAAGGATTATAAGAAACACAGCAAAATTTTATCAGTTAGCTTGACAAACAATTTATTTGGTAGAAATTATCTCCATACCTGTCCTGTGGCAATATTCCTCCAGCCAAATGCACAACTGTGGGATAAATATCCATAAGACTTGTAGGTTCATCGATAACTGTGCCTGCAGGTAAAACTCCTGGCCACCTAAATACTCCTGGCACACGGATCCCTCCTTCCCAGCCTCCCATGCCTTTTCCACCTGCAGTGAAATGAATCAACACACCATGTACTTATTATTTGAGCAGCAACAATTTCTGGAACACAGTGAGAAAAAGAAACAAGCGAATCAGGAAACAGTCTTATGGGGGTGGGAGGCAGTGGGATGAGGAGAGGGATGTGTGGAGAGAGAGCACTTTCACATTTTTACCAGTGCCTTTTGAGAACATTAAATAATATAATAATATACAGACATCAAGCTAGACAATAACTCTGTCAAAGAGATATGTAATAGCACTTGGACTTTACTGAAAGAAAAGGTGACTTTAATATTAAAGCACCTCTGTATGTCACCTATATTTCAAGCTAAAAATACGTATCACTTCAGTCTTAATAGCTCCAGTCAGTCAAAGTCATTATGTTTCTGATTCTAACAATCATGTGAAGTCACAGTGTTATTCCTACCTTTATAAATACCATTCCAGCCACCTAACTGGGCAGATCCATCCCAAGCCTCCAAGTGTCCTCCATGATCAGAGGCAAAGTATGTGAATGTATGATTTTTCAAACCTTCTTTGTCAAGTGAATCCAGAATTCTGCCTTAAATTTAAGAAGACAGCAAGTTTCCTATTAACCAATAAAAAGATCAAGCCACACTTGCAATATTTCAGTAATAATATTTTGCAATGCCCTATAAGAATTTTATAACAGCTTCTGTAGGTATTTTGTCCTTATTAGTTACCCTGCTTTAAAATATGCAGATATGGCTGAAACAAATCCTTCAGGAAGAATGCTTACCCACCAGCCAGTCCATTTCTTCTACATTGTCTCCATATAAACCATGGCGGCTCTTGCCAAGAAATTTTGCAGAGGTAAAGAGGGGGGTGTGAACATGTAAAAAGGAAATAAAGAGGAGGAATGGTCCATTCCTGTTTCTTAAAAACAAAACAAACATTAAAATAGTTATTGGCATGTGTTTGGAATATATCGAAAGGCTTCATATTCATCCAGACACAGAACTGGGTTGAGATTGTACCCACAACTCATGCATCTCCATTGATCACAGTTGACAATTTTCTTTTTGCTTTAAATATGGGCAAGAAAGACCCTTTTCAGACAGATTATTTTCAAATTCCAGTATGTAAACAGGCATAGCATTTGCACAGTGCTTAAATGAATCAGATGTCTAACTCTAATGCCTTTTTAATTAAATGTAACTGGATGTAGTCTCATAAATATTTTATTATTAATGTGGATTTTCTAAGATGGTAACTTTAGAATTTTCAGTATATTTGTTTTCTTAAACTTTAAGAAAAGAATGGTTGCTTTCCTTGTTCTACAGAATGACACCTGATGCACAACTTATAGAAGTCTGTGAAGGCAGAACTTGAATCTAAAAAATGAATTGCCTTACTTGGCTTCCTTCTCAGCCTATAAAAACAGATTTAAAGTGTTTTGAGATTTTCACATGAAACACTTTTGTGATTTGTAAGCATTACACCTAGATGTTTTGTAGGGTTTATGAATAAAAAAGAAACACAAATGATCTTTGCAGATTGAAGTGTAAAAATTAGCTGGTTAATTCTGAAGCAAATATATTAATTACAGATTACAGGGCACAGTGACACAGTCGGGCATCCTTTAGTTAAAATCCATCTAATTTGCTGGAGCATCTAATGAGAGACAGTTGCAGTTGAAATTTAAGGTCATTTGGTTTCTAAATAGAGTTTCAAAGCAGTTCTCATGATAAAATAAATTATAGTTACTGGAGAAAAATATTATATTCTAAGTGTACAGAACATCCTGTCCCCTTTAAAGAAAACTACAGACAATCATTTACCTTTTGATAAATGACTCTGCCTCCTTCAGCATGAGGGAAGCAGTCCTCTCAAGCCTCATTGGCTGCTCAGTGACATCATGGTTCCTCATTAGCACACAGTTCCAATACTGTACAAAGCCACAACTGGAGTACCAATAAATGAAGAAAAGGCTACCCGTCATAGTAAAACAGGCAATTATCTTCCAGCGGGTGGAAACCAAACCAGTCAGTTTTCCAGCAGTGAGAGTGAGCACAGCAAGGATAAATATCTGACCGTAAAGCCACATAGCTTGAAGGACTACATCCAGCTCTGTGGGTTTGTCTTCTTGACAGCTATTTCGAAGTGTGAAAGGCATACCATAGAAGTAGTCAAAGCCATGACTGAGAGGATGGTGACAGTGATCATTGAAGGACTCACAGTTTACACCTTGATGCCACTTTCCTGAAAGTTTTCAAGCAAGAAAGAAATTAGAACATTAACGTGGACAACTCAAAAGGAGCCCAAAGTAGCATTGTTAACATCTGTTTGGTTAAGTCACTCTGGTTTTCAACAGAGTATCCACACATTCTCTTCTGCATAAGGATGCTGGGTGAAATCAGTGCCTGATCAGGTGAATGTCATACTGAAGCTGGTGATCCCTAAATTGTCATAGGGTAAATAGAGAAATTTGCAAGATGCTCAGCTACTGAAGTGATAAGGGTCACATAAGGATATTTCATTACTCTTCAGTGAGCATCAGGATACAAAGGTAATATAACTTGATGGCTGCTTTTAATTCCCTTCCAAACTTTCAGTTCCCAACTTCATTTTAACATAAATCAGATGACAGAAGAAGAAGATTTTACTCAGAAGACCAAGTAAAATTTTGGACAATGTTAACATACAGCACAGCCCTACACCATATGAAAAATCTGTAAACCAACCTGTTACTCCATCCATTCCCAAAAAAGAAACTGTCATCTAAGAAAATGTGCTGGATCAAAGGACCCTCAGATTTGCTGGGATATGTGATTGCTAATTACAGACTCATCCAGGTAGACTACAGTTCATTAGCTCCAGCACCTGGAGATGATAATGCATTAGGCACAGTTGGCCCCAACACCCCTAACTTTAAGGGACACAGTCCTTACCCTACCTACCCATTTATGTGAAGGGATCCATTTACAGAGTGCTTGTCACTTGACACTAATAAAAGTGAATGGAAGGGAAAAAGAGAGATTTTTGTCAGATGATTTTAGAGATATTTGGTAAAAGAATGATGAATCTTGGAACTGTTGAGGTCTGACCTAAGTCACAGACAGAAAGGTGCTCTGGGGCAGTTTTCCCTTGACACGTTTGCATCTTGGCTTCATCTGAGGAAACAGTTGACCATGTCATGATTCTTGGGACCTAGAAAATGCTTATCTGTGAAACGCTTATGCCTCATTACCTCCTCTGTGGGTATAAACTTTGTGCCTTTCTTTCCTTATCCTCTTTTGTTTCTCTAACAAAAAAAGGCAGATTAAATAGTTATCGACATTGTTTTGTATGGAGCAATCTCTACATTAATAAAACTCTCACTGTGGACCAACCTTTTAAAAATCTTAGGCCAAGTAAAAGAAATGCTCACCCATTATAATAATGAGACAGATTTTTTTTTTCCTGTTTCAGGTGACCTTGTCTTAAAACTCTTTAGATAGAGGTACTTTTAATCTCCTTACAAATAAGAGGGTTTTTCCCCCTCTCAGCCTTTTGGAGAGGATTCATATCTGTGACTAACAGGCTACTTTGGGCAAATACAATCCCTAAATTCCCTTCATATAACTAGTTCATTCTTCAGGATCATGCTGGAACATTTTCTCTTACCTATTAGTCCAGTGGTATAACCTTGTTGCTGCAGCAGCTTGGCAAATGTCGTTTCATTAGCAGGGAGCCCTCCTGACCCAGCATTCCACTGCAGTGCCCGGTACCTGTTGCTGGATGCCATCCCTGACAAAAACATCTCTGGTCATTCCTGCAGGCCTTCCACCCTCTGCCAGTTGAGACTGGGCTGCTTCTGCCAGTCTTGGCTTCAGAATCTCAACCTGAAGCCAGCAGAGCTCTTCATAAGACAAAGCCACACATATCATGTAGGCAGTCACATCAAATTATCAATAGTGTGTTTCAAGTACTTCAGGTAGTCCTGAGTTATATTTCAAAACAAATACTGCCTGGCACCAGATTTACCATCAAACTGAGACTAAATCAATGGTGACAGTATATAGTAGGTTTTATAGACTGCTTTTCTAAGTAACTTTGATAATTTAGTCTCTCTGCTCTTCATTTAAAGCAAGAGCTAACCATTGCATTTCTTTACTTCAGAGGGATGTTTATCATGTTCTGTGAGAGTTCATCCAATGTACACACAGATTTTGCACTTTACTCTCACAGTAGGAATCTAATTTTCCAACATAATGCCTGGTGAGAGATGGATTTCTATAAAGTCCTCCAAAAGGTGCCTTAGATAGGCGGGGAATGGACACAACACTCCACCAGTTTTGTGACTTTCTGCATTGTGTAGATAATGAACTTCTCCACTTCTCTTGGGACCCCCATTTCAATCATCAAGAGGAATTCCACCAGTTTGCCCCAGGCTGCATTGCACAAAAGAAGTAACAGGTGTCACTGCTGTTAACATTTCCCCGTACCTAGTTTCATAATAAAGGTCTTCTATATCCTATAAAGTCAGGCTAAAGCTCTGTCAGCTGGTGAGGCAGTTGTTCCCATTCAGAAGCTACTTACAGAAAGTCTGAGCTTCTAGCAGTGTATTTTCTATCTCATGTTCAGGAAATAGCTGAATTCTCCTGTTCCAGTATTTATCAGGTACTACTATATGTCAGCAACATACACAGAAATCTGTAATTCAAAATGGACCCAACCTGATCTAATGGGGTATCTGCCAGTGAGGAAAGCTGCTCTGCTCGGAGTGCAAAGTGGAGCTGCAGCAATGTGCTGAGTAAGTTTCACTCCTTCTCTTGCCAGGCGGTCAATGTTTGGGGTCCTACAAAGCATTTTTAAGTTTAATAGAACAAAAGCAACTTGAAACTTCATATAATAATTGCCATGTCATGAAGAACTAGAACAACAAAAAAAAAAAAATCAAAAGAAACCCCCAAACTAAGTTCTTTACATATTCCAGGTCTGCTATAGTAACAAGTTTGATACAGTGGGTGAAATGGGCTGTAGCCACTAAGGAATCCATTCTTAGGACATGGTCAGAAAATTAAGTTGACAACACTGAAAAGAAACCTAGGCATTGTTGCTATTGTTTAATTTGAAAATAAAACTGAAATGGAAAGAATTATCTAAGAAAGGCTGGTATTTTTCTGTTCCAATACTTCCCCAGATCTCTTTTGCCAGCACATTTAGAGCCTGAATTTCAAATTTTGAGAGAATTTCACAGGGGTATCTGAACCAAGACTTTCCGTCCATGTTTTTAACATGTACTATTTATTTAATAACATAGTGATATCTTTAAATAATTACATTTCTATGGGAGCCTAGGTCTCCCAGAATAATGGACTACAACTCCACAAGGAAAGAGGCTTCCCCACTGTCTGCACTACTAGCAGAGAACAACAGAATTCCACGAGCATATTTGCATTTCTCTGTACAACCTCAACATTATGTAAGGGAGATGCATCCAGAGAATGCAAGCAAAATGTCTGTGCTCCACTTGGAGAACATGAGTCGAGGCTTGTAAGATGTTCTTCCAATGACCATTCAGTTCTACTTTGACTTTTTAATTTTGAAGGAATTCAATCACTAGTTTTCAAGGCACACAATCACAGAATACATTATGTGGGTCAGTTCACATGAGTCTGGATCAGAGTGTTTTGGACTACATGGCAAGCAAGTGGATGAGGAACTATAGAAAAGCACTGGGTTGACAGAGTAAGGCTTAACTATGCATGAAAAGGAACGAAGAAATCAGTGCATGTGAAGGAGAGAAAACAGTAACTGTAATAATAAAATGACTGGCTGGAGAGTTAGCACATGGAGAAGGGGATGGGAGGAATTCCCTAAAAGAACTTAAAAATACAGTTGCTTGGGTTTGGGTTGTTTGGGTTTTTTTATTATTATTTTTTTATTTCAATGTACACTGTTTAGTTAGGCCGCAATCCTGTGTGCATATATACAAGTACTTAAATACACAATTACTAGAGCCTTGCATTAAGAGATAAGAACATTTACTTATTTTATAATTAGGCTAAATTATGAAGGGTAGGTACTCTTTAGTGTTTAAGTATATTACGCTGAGAGATCTTTTACCTTATGGTATTGTTCCCATAACAACCTATATCTCCAATGCCAAGATCATCAGCCAGAAACAGAAGTATATTGGGTTTAGAGTCCATAGTTGCACTTAACCCAAATGTGTTCCAGAATAAACATGAAGTCAGTGCCATTAGGAGGTACCTCCTGAAACACAACAAAACAACTTCTTACATATGTGACTTGTAAGGGTTAGAGAGTGATAAGAGCCCTATGGCAGCAAAACTTAAGCATGAAAAACAACAATGTGGAAAGTTTGTTTCCCAGCCCAAATTTTTGTGGGAAGAAGGACAGTGTTTACAGGTTCCATTCTGCCATCTCTACCACCTACATAACTCTAGTCATAGAGGCTGCAGTAGCCTTTCTACAGCCCAGGAAGTGAGGGCAGAAGTGAAAGCTGCCATTTTACACATTTCGCCCAGGAATCTTCAGCTTGAGTCAGTTGCAGAGATTTTAAAATGTATCAAAAGCTTCAAAGATGAGAGAAAAATTATTACTTCTAATTTTCATACATTACATGAGAATTCAGGTTGCATTTCAGTCACTCTGGAATTTACTGACTATCTTATGTCCAGTGAATAAAGGAGTTTTAATTATATTTCGAAGTGAACTGATAAAGCCTAAATAAACTCTCCCCTCCAACTCAAAAAAACCTTGAAGTTGAAGATGTCCCCTCTACTGCCATTCTAGGATGCCAACTGGTTCCCATAACAACATCAACTATATTAAATTTCTGAAAAAACCCAGTATTTATTTCTGCAAAAAACAGTATTTATTTTTACACATACATAACAGACTTTTAATATAAATATGCCTAGAGAGTTTGATCCTACACATTCCTCCAAGTAAGTATTCCCGATCAGTAGTCCTAAAAAATTAATCCTGTATTATTTTTCACTTGGACTGCAGTATGTACTGATGCTGCTGGACGTTGGGCAGCAGCAACTCTCTAGCTCTGACTGAAAAAGACCCTGCAAATTGTTCTAGGATTTCCAGTTTTTATATAAAATATCTTCACACCAAAATATGTTTAAGCGTCACATCTAATGGGCAAAAACAACGCACAGAACTTCCTGTAAACATGGCTGTGAACTCCCATTTGTAAATAAGTAACCAGCAGCTACAGCAATTTAATCATTCAAGATCAAAGTTCCAGTTTCTTTTGTTTTTTTTTTTGTTTGTTTGGTTTTTTTTACCTTCTACTAGTAAGTTATAACAGTGATTTATAAAGCTGTGGCAAAACCTTACTTTAGAAGCATTTCAGTCACTTGGGAATTTTTTTTTTTTTCCAAGCTGGTGACAACAGTACTGCTCCCACCTTTGTTATATTAAAAAAAAAAAAATAAAAAAATTTCTGAAATCTACTTTTACTGATGTCCACAGCCCCATCCTACCATTTTTTTTTCTTGAGGTGTTAAGTACCAGATATTTGCTGATGCCTGTGTTAATCCTGCATGTGGATTAAGATAGTGTCAAGGATAAATTCCATCTTGGATAACCTACTGTTTACAGTTCCAAGCCCCTATGCTAAGCTGTTATGTAACATTACTGTATATTCTAAAGCAAGGATGCTCGGAGTTCCAAGTGACCATCTTTCAGCAACACATGGAGGAAGAGTGCAAGAATGTTTAGTTAGTAAACACTGATAATTCCTGAAAGCAAGAGGTATGAAAGGAAGTAGAATACAAAACTTACATATAGATACATACTTATATACATAGAATCATAGAATCATTCCGGTTGGAAAAGACTCTTGGGATCATCAAGTCCAACCACTCTACAAAGTTCACCCCTAAACCATGTCCCTCAAAACCACATCCAAACTCCCCTTAAACACATCCAGGGATGGTAACTCAATTACTTTCCTGGGCAGTCTGTTCTAGTGTCTGACCACTTTCACTCTTTCAGTGAAAATTTCTTCCCTGATGCCCAGTCTAAATCTACCCTGTTGCACCTTCAATCCATTCCCTCTTGTTCTGTTGCTGATGACCTGTGAGAAAATACCAGCACAAGCCTCTCTATAATGTCCTTTCAGGCAGCTGTAGAGAGTGATGAGGTATCCCTTCAATCTTCTCTTCATCAAACTAAACAACCCCAGCTCCTTCAATTGCTCTTCATAAGATTTATTCTCCATGCCCTTCACCAGCTTTGTTGCCTCCTCTGCATTCGCTCCAGCACCTTGAGATCTCTCTTGTATTGAGGTGCCCAAAACTGGATACAATACTCAAGGTGTGGCCTCACCAGTGCCAAGTACAGGGGAACAACGACTTCCCTACTTCTGCTGCTCATACTGTTTCTTATACAAGCCAGGATGCCATTTGCTTTTTTGGGCACCTGGGCACACTGCTGGCTCATGTTCAGACTGTTGTCAATTAAAACCCCCAGATTCTTTTCTACTAGGCAATTTTCTAGCCACACTTCTCCAAGCCTGTATCTTTGCATGGGGTTGTTGTGGCCCAAGTGTAGGACCTGGCACTTGGCCTTGTTGAAGCCCATCCCGTTAATATTGGCCCACTGATACAACTTATCCTAGTCTCTCTGTAGAGCCTCCCTATCCTCATGCAGATCAACACTCCCACCTAACTTAGTGTCATCCGAAAACTTACTGATGATAACAATTGATGTCCTTATCAAGGTCATCAATAAAGATATTAAAAAGAAAAGATCCCAACACTGATCCCTGAGGATCGCAACTTGTGACCGGCTGCCAGCTGGATTGAACTCCATTGACCACCACTCTTTGGGCCTGTCCATCCAGCCAGTGCTTGATGCAGCAGTATGCTCATCCAGGACAAGAGCAGCCAGTTTTTCCACTAGAATTCTGAGGGAAACAGTTTAATGCTTTTTGAAAGTCTAGGTAGACAATATCCACAGCATTTCTCTCATCCAATAGTTAGGTCATCTTGTTAGAGAAGGACATCATTCTAGAAGGAGATCAGGTTTGTCAGACAGGACCTGCCTTTCATAAACCCATGCTGACTGGTCCTGATCCCCTGGTTGTCCTCTATATGACTTGAAATGGCCCTCAAGATGATCTGCTCCATGACCTTCCCTAGTACTGAGGACAGACTGACAGGTCTGTAGTTTCCCAGTTTCTCCTTTCTGCCTTTCTTGTAGATAGGTGTTTTATTTGTATACATGTATATAATAGATATTTATATTGTTTATATATAGGTGTTATATTTATTTATATGCATATATCAACCTTTTCAGAATGACCTAGAAAGCTACTTCTGGAAATGATAAAGGCATAGCCAGAGACTTCTACTTGGGAGACAGATCTCATTGTTTAAAAATACAAAGACATGAAACAAGTATATAACTAAGATTTTACTAAAATTAATTTGGCAGCTAGTATTACTAAGTCATTTTATAACATCTGCTTAAAGAATCAGGTAAGTGCAAAACACCAGGGAAACAGGTCACTATTTATGTAACTTTTATTTACAAAACTTAATATGGACTTACACCACAGATGAGCTCCCAGAGCTTTATTGACAATCATCTTCTGAGAACAAGTTAGAAACCACTGGTACAGGCAATCAGATGTAAAAAAAAGTCCCTACTGGACTATAAAATTTGGTGCATGTATTTACCTTAGAATTATTTTCTAAGGTGAAACTGCTGTGTTCAGTGCAGACCAACAGCATTATGAAATTATAGCATTCTTCTGTTCAAGAAATCTGATCTTCCTTCAAGATCTGGCAACAGATGGGGTACATCTGTCCCAAAGGGGAAGAAGGATTTAATCACAGGAGTTGGCTGGACCTCATTGACAGAGCTTTAAACAAGATTTGAAGGGGGAAAGGGGTAAAAGCAGGCTTGCTGGAGACAAGCCTGGGACATCTGTGTGGTGTGCCAGCTCCACTGCTGTCCCAAGGAGTTGTAGGGAACAGTAGGCCATGTGATAGGGAAGACACTAGGACTTTTAATGAGCCAGGACTCACAGTAGTGCCTGAGAATGGTCAAGAAGGGACTATACCCTTCCCATGTAAAAAGGTGCATCAACTAAAATGCATCTATGCCTATGCATGTAGCATGAACAATAAGAAGGAAGAGCCTGAAGCTGTTGTCCAGAAGGAAAACTATGATGTAATTGCCCTTATGCAAACATGGTTGGATGAATCCCATAACTGGAGTGCTGTGTTGGATGGCTATAGGTTCTTCAGAAAGGATAGGTACAGAAGGAGAGGCAGTAGTGTGGCCCTGTATATTAGGGAGGGTCTCAACCAGCTTGAGCATGATGATGATGAGAGGGTTGAATGTTTATAGGTAAGAACTGGGGGGAAGGCAAACAAGGCAGATGTCATGGTAGGGTATATGTTATAGACCACCCAATCAGGATGGAGAGGTTGATGAAGTGTTCTACGGGTGATGGGCAAGGTCTCAGAATCATTAATACTTGTTCTTGTGAGGGACTTCAATCTACCAGATGTCTGTTGGAAATACAGTACAGCAGAGAGAAAGCAGTCCCAGAGATTCTTGGAGTGTGTGGATGATAACTTCTTCACACATCTGGTGACCTAGCCAGGGAAAGCTCTCTATTAGACCTGCTGTTTGTGAACATAGGACTAGCAGGAGATGTGAAGGTTGGTGGCCATCTTGGGCAAAGCGACCATGAGATGGTGGAGTTTTCAATTCTTAGGGAAGTAAGAAGACATGTCAATAGAACTATGTCCTTGGACTTCCAGAAAGCAGACTTTTACGTGTTTAGGAGATTGGTTGATGATGTCCCTTGGGAGGTAGCCCACAAAGGAGTACAGGAAGGCTGGATATTTCTCAAGAGGGAAATTCTCAAGGAACAGGAACTAGCTGTCCCTGTGTATCATAAAACAAGCCAGTGTGGTAGAAGACCATCCTGGCTAAAGAGAAAGCCTTGGGCAGAACTCAGGAAGAAAAGGGAAGTCTACCAGCTATGGAAGAAGGGGCAGACAACCCAGGAAGAGTACAGGATTGTTGCAAGGTTATGTAGGGAGAAAATTAGAAACGCCAAAGCTCAACTAGAAGTTAATCTGGACAGCATTGTTAAAGATAGTAGTGTTTCTATATATTTACAGTAAAAGAAGAGCTAAGTAGAATCTCTACCCTCTACTGCATGCGGGAGGGAACCCTGTGACCAAGAATAAGTGAGCTGATGAGTGCCCACTTTGCCTTGTTTTTTGTAATCCATGCCAGTTCCCACCTGAGGGTCCTGTTCCCTGAATAGGAAGATGGGGATGGGAAGCAGAATGCAGCCCCCATAATCCAGGAGGAAATGGTCAGTGAGCTATTGTGCCAGATTGATGTGCACAAGTCTATGGGACCAGATTGGATACACTCAAGGGTACTAAAGGAGCTGTCAGAATGGCTCACCAAGCCACTCTCCATTATTTATCAACTGTCCTGGCTAACCAGGGAGGTCCAGTTGACTGGAAGCTAGCAAATGTGATGCCCATCTACAAGAAGGGCTAAAAGGGTGATCCTGGAAACTACAGATCTGTCAGTCTGACCTTAGTGCCAGGGAAGGTTAAGAAGCAGGTCATCTTGAGTGCCATCACACAGCACATACAAAACAACCAGGTGATCAGGCCCAGTAAGCAGGGGATTATGAAAGGCAGTTACTGTCTGACTTACCTGATCTCCTTCTACAGCAAGGTGACCACCTAGTGGATGAAGGAAGAGCTATGGACGTTGTCTAACTGGACTTTAGTAAAGCCTTTGACACTGTCTCCCACAGCATTCTCCTTCAGAAATTTAGAGCACAAGGCTTGGGTAAATACACTCTGCACCTGATAAAAATTTCCTGTATGGCCAGGCAAAAAGAGTGGTGGTAATGAATTGAGCTAAATCTGGCTGGCATCCAGTCACAAGTGGTATTCTCCAGGGTTCAGTACTGGGGCCTGTTCTCTTCAATAGCTTTATTAATGATCTGGATGAAGGGATTGAGTGTACTCTCAGTAAATTTACAGATGACACCAAGCTAGGTGGGTGTGTTGATTTCCTATGTGGTGACAAGGAAGGGAACAACAAAGACTTAAAGCAAATGAAGCATCAGGAAAAGTGATTCTTTGAACCCAGGAATGCTTGGAAAAAAAAAAAAAAAAAAAAAAGGTGGGTCAATTCAAACAACACAATTTTAATTCTGCCAAGTAGAAACAAACACATACAAGGAGGAGCCAGAAATCTGTTTACCTGAATAGAATGGCAGCAGTGGCTGTGCAAGGTGGTGGTGCAATCATCTGCTGGTAGACAGCGGTCCTGAAAATAAGTTAAACTTATTGTAAGCAACAAATTGAGCACATCCACCAGTGTGATGTTGGAGGAATAAAAAAACCCAAACTCAATCAACACTTATATTTCTTTACAGAAGAGGGACCTTCCAGAGGTGATTTAACCTCAAAGACACAAGTACTCCTGGGATCAAATTGAACACTGGACAAAATGGACTATTTTCAAAATGAAGTTTAAGAGCTAGAGAAGGGTCAGAAAACCACACATATAATAACTTAAGACTGGGAAAAGAGGTTTCATTTTGACAGAAAAGAGCTCAGTCAAGAACAAGATCATAATTAGTGCATAAATGCATGGAGAGAAAAAACAGGTGTTTGGATGCTCATCAGTTTTGCTGAGTCAGAGAAGACTAAGTCAGAAGAATAGAGTACACATTTTCTCTAAGCAAGTCCATTTATTATTTAATCCAAGCAAAGTGCAATATAATAATGACTGTGTACCTTAAATGGAAGTAAATATATGTATATATAGAAAAGAAACCCAAGTTATGGGATTCCCCATAACTGACAGATGAAATTTAAGAGTTCACAATAAATAGGGCCAGCTCAACAATCTGATAGAAACTTGACAGTACATTTGCCAGAAGGCACTTTGAGACATCTTTTTCTATACTACCTAAAAGAGTTCAATTAAAGCTTAAAGACTCTTGCCTAAAGAGTTCAAATGACCTGAAGAAAATGGTCCTTGACTTAAAAAAACTTCTTCTCAACAAAACACTTCTTTTTAATTCCAGGTTGAAGTTATCACACTAATAATTCTCCCCATAATATAAATTCTGGCTCATGTAACCCCGAAGAAATCTTTAAATACTCATCTTATAGATTGATTAGTCTGTGCAGAGACAAAGGGGATTGAATATACGTGATACTAAATTACTCTCAACAGAAGTCTCCCCAGCCAAAGAATGACTGGAGACAACTGTGGATTTTCCAAAGGCTAACAGAGCTGGTTATTTTCAAGCTGATAGCAAGTGCACTCTTGCAATTTACTACCACTGTTACTTCTTTATTTCAGCTGAATATCATTATTAACTAAAAGCTTTATTACTTCAATGACACCCAGAAGTACACAGCATCAGTTATTCAACTTAGTACCTCCACAGAAGATGTCATAGGACTGTATAATAATTCAGTCTAAACATTTCTGCCACAAGGCCAAACATGAGGCCAAATCCTACAGTCATGAACAGCAGGAACTGGCTAGCATAACTTTGTGCAGATATACTTCCCTTAATTAAAAAATTTTAATTGTAAAACTTATGTGAAACTTACCATCTTCTGCAGTTGATACTACACATCTGCCCTACTTGTTCTTTCTCTAAATTGATCAGCCATTAACAAAGGCTTAACTGACTTGCAGTACAATTAGTTTAACCTGCCAGGACTGTTACAAAGTCTCCAGCTACCTGAACAGTCACTTCAAGAGATTTAGCAAAAGAAGCTTTTATGTAATATATTAAGTGGCTGAATTGGATGTACCTAACTGTAATGGATTTGTAGCAACTCCAAGTAGTATTCTATAGCTTTTTCTAGATAGCTGCCTTCTCTAGACTCTTTTTTTTTTTTTTTTTAATCTCTGCTTTAGAGAAAGCAAGCTGCAAGCCCTGAAAATGCTAGAAAATGATTCCCTTCTTCCCCCACCGCAGCTTGGCTCCAAGCAGTTCCCCCAACCTTCAAGTATTTAATTTGTTGAACACATTCCTAGTTTACAGTCTATCCTTTTTGAAATCTTAAAGAGAAAAAAAAAAAAAAAAAAGACAAGACTGCTTCAGAAATATCTGCCTATGGCCAAAATATTTATTGAAGCCAGCCATATCTCATATTTCAACCCCATCTACAGTATACAGGAAACACTACTCACTCTGAGATTCCAATAAAATTGAAAAGAACTTCTCATTGTTACGGATGTTGAGAGATACACCTCCAACAACAACATTTGGAACAAGCTTTTGTCAGTTAAGCTAAAAGTCAGCAATAAGACACAGCAAAACATTTTGCTTTCTTGTTTTCATTATCTAATTTCAGAGACAGAAGAAATTATTTGCATAGTAATGCAAAACCAAACCAAACCCCCAAAACTTTATTGCTTAGTTATAACTAAAGTGAATTTTAAATATTAGGAGAAGCCTTTTCGAGTAATATGTGGAGGTATGTTACTGCTCAGCTTTTAGCCAAAAATAAACTTGCTTTCCATTTTCTATAAAAGTCTACTGTACACCAGGTTAATCACATTCAACAGTATATTAGAATGTAATTAAAAATTCTGAGTTTAGCTTGCATTGCAGTTCTGGAATACACACATGCAACACGCTGTTCCACCTTGTCAGTTTCCTCACAATCTTTCTTAGCTTCCAGGCATCCAGATGCTCAGGAGGAGGAGGCAACAAATGAGGAAGGAGTGAAACAAGCAAGAGAAAGCTTCCATCTGTTATGAACAGTCCTGTGCTCAGTGCTTGCAGCTGGTGAGTCAGGAACAGGAGCTGGACACCAACCACAAAATAAGGGATGTCCTTACAAGAAAAGTAAAAACCAAATATCAGTAGCTTCTCAGTGGTTTCTTTTTTGTTGTTTTGTTTTGTTTTCTTTTTTTGTTTGTTTGTTGTTTGTTTTTCAGAGCACTCTGAGGGCATCAACTGCAACAGTGCTCAGTGGGAAGATATAGTTTGTACTAACCCAGACAATATCAGTAGTTATCTGTTACCATGATATAACATTGTGTTACCACTTAGCATCGTGCATTGTCAGTAACCAAAACTCTTGGGCGAAGCAATGCAAATTTTCTAGTTTATTATGGCTACCCTCCTCGGACTTAGCTGCTGCAGGGCAGCACCCTGCCTTCAGAGCAGCACTAGAAGGGGACTGTCTGGCCCTAGGCTTTAAATGAGCTCATGTCTTTTCACATGATTATTAGCACTCCCTGGTCCAAATGATGTAATTTTGCCTTTTGGCTTCAAACTACTCAGCGAGGAACTCGTGTTTACATACAGCCGGCACAACAGCAATGCACAAGGGTGGAAAATTACAGACAGAAACAGGGAAGACAAAGGAGCAAAAAAACAAACCAAAACAAAAAAGCAACTAGTAGGAGAACGGCTGCTAGAGAAACAGGGAAGATCATATGGAAACAATCTGGAGGCAAACTATGCCTTCTGTATGCCAGAAGCGTACAGAAACGCACTAAAGCCGCAGTAACCGCAGCAATAACAAAAATATTAGAAAAAAAAAGCTGAAATACTGCCATTCACCACCTAACTCTCTAAACGCTGGAGTTAGGTTTGAAACGCTAAAGAGGGAAGGAAAAGAGAGACTGTTAATTATTGCAACGCCTCCCTCCTCCCCCCCCCCCCCCGACACGCTCCGGCACCGCTCACACCTTGGTTGTGCTATTTACGACTTGGCGGAGGCGCCCCCGGGTTGCTGGCGGGCAGGGGCCGGGCTGCGCGGCCCTGTCGGCCGAGGGTTAGCGGAGGAAGGGGCGAGCAAGACTGGAGCCAGAGAGCCGTCTAAGGGACACACAGCTCTTCGGGGCAAGGTTCACGGTCGCGGCACTGCTGCTCAAACGCGCCCGGTGGAACACGGGCTGGATTCCACCAGGAAAGCGCTGGTCCCAGCAGCCGCTCCCACCCCAGGACACACTGGCAGTGCTGCCACGCCCAGGCACCTAGGCTTGATTTCGAGCGAGGGCAAATTCACCCCGCTGCTCAAAAGAAGTGTCAACTTTGTGTGAGGAAAGAAAAAAAAAAAAAAAATCCTTCCCCTGGAAAAAACAGAGGTGACTTTTATAAAAATTACTTATGTTTGATTAAAATAAAGAGATGATCTTTATCATCTTTATCTTACTCCATACTCAGTGGAGGAGCCTTGCTTTTGGTTTCCTCTTTGTCCTAGGTCTTCTGATCTTGGCTTCTACAGAGAGCTTTTCAAAAGCACGGTTTGTATTTTCGTATTGTAGTAATTGGGGGGTGTTGTGTTTTCTTTTAAAATCTGGCCAAAGGCATTTCATCCCACCTGCCATAGGGGAGGCTTTCCCTTTCTGCCCCTGGTGGCTTGTATTAAATAAGGAAGAACTGTGTTAGAGTAGAAATTGGAAATGCAGCTCCTGTCAAGGCCAATGGAAAGAGCTTAGGGGTAACTGAGTGGAAGATCATAAATCACTGGCAGTGGACTGCTGCCACATGGAGAAGCACCCTATGGATGAAGCAAGGTATCTATGGCTAGTGCAGAGGTTTAGGTAGCTGGCTCCACTGAGATCCCAAAAACAAAAAACCCCAAAACAATCAGACTAGCAAAGGCTGGCAGGCTGAAAAATGGCAGGGTCTCCTGCCAGGCAGTGCTCAGGTAGCTGCATTCCCCCCCATGCCCACAGCTGTCTCCAGAACTTCTCCTGCCACTTGTCCCTTGGCTCCTGAGCCACTTGCATCTCTGCCTTCATGCCGTCCTCCTCCCTGTAATGTAAGGTATACTGAAGACATGACAGGAACAATCTCACAGGCAGCCCCTGCTCTGACTCCTGTGAGAGACCTGTGTAGAATTGTCTGTGTGTAGAGATGTCATTGTAGAGTTGTTCAGTTGAGAGTTGGCCATGAAGAGTTGTCCCATTCTGCCTCTGTGGCTATCAATGCTACCATGCCTCTGACAGCACCGCTTAGGGAAGTCAGTCCAAAGGGAGCTTTGGAAAGGGAATATCCTTTCTCTTTGCGTACTCTACCAAAAGAGACTGCCTCCCTTCAGAGAAGTCCTATCCTTTTCAGAAAGTGCAGACAGCTGTTACCCAGGTTGTCATGTCTCCAAGACTCACTTGGGTGATTTCTTCTGAGCCCAAAACCCCAGAGTAATCAGCTTCCATCATCACTGCTGCTGGAGGGACTAGCTACAAGAAAAGCAGGGACCTACTTTCAAAGGAGATTCTGTGAGGAACTGTGGGCAAAATTATTTTTGAATTATTCTGGAAATGGTAGTCTGCAAAAATTTATTATAGGGACATCTTATGCATCACCAGTAAGGATTACAAAATTAATGAAGGTCTCAGTCCATGAATCACTTAGAAATTCAGAACAAATGCCGAAAGCTAAGCTTCTAAGTATACATTCATAAACATCAAAATATGTTATATCATTACTTGTACAGCTCCAATCTTGGTGTGCTTCAGCATTTGAACTATGCATTCAGTTGTCGGCAGATGCAAGTTAAAACATGCTTTTCAGATAATTCTGACTTGATCCTTTCTGAGAGTGTCCAGCCTAAAGACACCTGTACCAAATTCTGTGCTATGCACAGGAACAATCGTCATATAAAGGCTCCATTAAAACTAACAAACAATCCACTTGACAACAATCCCAAAGAAAACACTCTATATAAAAACACTTTTGAGAAAGTAACTGATTCTCTCCTTTATAGGCTGGCAAGTTTATCATCACCTTCCTTATCACACCAACAGAATGGGAATGTCCCACAGCATGGCTGCAGCCATGGCTTCCACACCACATTGTACATGGAGAGCTGCTCTGGGACTGGAGTCAGAGTCCTGCGATGCTCCTCTATGGCTCTTCTCATCTTTTCTATTACAGCATCAAAGAGGGGCTCAGTGTCTGCTGACAGAGGTTTGGCTTCAGATGGGTCTCGTGAGAGATCAAACAGCAATGGAGGGTCATGGTGGGTCACACCTTCTCCAAAACATGGGCAAAATCCTCTATCATAACAAGCCCCAGCTCCAAGAGGACGGAACACAGGGGTCACATAATGAGCCTTCCAGATGGCTCCACCTGTCAGGAAAGGCAATGATACTCGTGGTTATCACAAAGCATTGAAAGAGTCAATGTTTTTCTAGAGTTCATGTCTGGTTGCTCATCAGCTCTACACTTAATATTGTTGTAATTTCATTTAAAATTAAGTGGCACAGAATTAAACTGATAATGTAAAAATTATTTCTGATGTTTTAAAGTTTCTTCAAAATTTTCAGTTTGTCAGTTATTTCTCACTGCAGTTTTTGTGAAGATGTGAAAAAAAAAATTAGATGTTTTCCATGGCTTGCTTCCTTGTTAAGGTAGCAGAAGAACAGACAAACTGCTGAGGCTAGGACTTTTCCATGACACAAGGAGGGCATGAACTCCCCAGGCTTTGCATTTATATAGAGAGGTGGGTGAGATAGAGGGAGCATAGGTGAGACCCGCTCCTGAGCTTCATTATTTTTACTGGAATGGCCCGTGCCTTGAAGACTGTGCTATACAATATAGGCAATGCTACTAAATTCTTTACCATCCTACGCCTGGAACTACTTGGAAAGCTGCAATCCCAGAAAAAAAAATGTGTTAGACAAATGTAGCATCCCATATATTCAAACTAATTATTGGAAAAATAAGTTCTGTACTCACTGTCCTTCTGGTGCCACCGGGCAGCATGTAAGTGAATGCCACAGTAATGAAACAGGAACTCATGCTCTGAGTGCTCAACTCTTCCTTGCAGTAAAGGCATCAGATCCCGGCCATCAATTACCCTAGCAGAAAAAAAAAGGAGAGCATCAGACTGAGATAAGCTGTACAGGACTCCATTCCTTCTGCACACTTCTTCTTGGAACTGGCAAATTTGAACAAGGAAGATGCTTCTGGAAGATTGCAGATAGATGCTGAATCTCAAATGTAGACAAGAGGTAACTAAGCTGTAGTAACATTTATGTGTCTAGAAAAGGAGCAGGAGTGAAAAAGAAAATGTCAGACTCTTAGAATGTGTTTCCGAATTAGATTTTCCATTGTTTGAGGAGAGAAGGAGAAATAAAAATATTTGTGGTTTTTTACCTGTCCTGAGGTAGTATCCCTCCAGCAAGATGAACTACTGTGGGATAAATGTCCATAAGGCTTGTAGGTTCATCAATAACTGTGCCTGCAGGTAGCACTCCTGGCCATCTGAATATCCCTGGGACACGGATTCCTCCTTCCCATCCTCCCATAGCTTTTCCACCTTTCATAAAACAACAGCAACCAAACAAAAAGCAAGCTTTCATTTAAAAAAAAAAGATAAAGGGAATCAAGTTTTCATTTAAGGTAAAGGGAAACTTTAGACAAATATTATTGCACTGTCATAAGCTAATGTTACCTTTGAGCCTTTCTTACTCATATTTTTACTGCTAAGCTCCTTCTCCTCAGCATCAGTGAAAGTGTGTTCACTGTGTCAGACCCTTTGAGTAACCTTATGTACTTACTCCCTCCTATTGTTTTACAAATGCATTGCCCCATCAGAACTCAGGGTTGATAAAGTTTTCAGGCAAAAAGTGATTTCCCAGCCTACTTTTCCTCTTTCTTTTATGATTCTGTAGCATACCTGTTATAGTTAAAGCAAGGTTTCAGATGTGAGATGAAACTACTATTTGGTAAGAAGTTACAGTCTTAATAAAAATTAACTTGTGATCAGTTCCCTGATGAGGAAATGGCAGAGAATTCATGCTTATACAGAACTGTCTACATTTTAAAACTCCTGTTTAGAATGAGACAAATTTGCATCTCAGTGATAAAACATTGTTACTCCTTGAGCATATAGTCTTACCTGAGCTTAGTAAAGTGTCCTTAGTACTTTACTAGTTGTTGCTGTGTTGTCACCATCCCTGACAGCTCTTACCTCTATATATTCCATTCCAGCCACCCAGCTGCCTTTTGCCTTCTTGTCTTTCCAGCCATCCACCATGATCAGAGGCAAAGTAAACTAGGGTAGTATTTTGCAGGCCTTCCTTTTCAATAACATCTAGAACCTGGCCTGTAAACAGAAGAAGATGTGTGTATTAAAAACCAAAAATATTGTTTGCACTACATAAATTTTATCCTCTGACTTGTAAACATTCATCAGTTTAATTTCTCATCTATGTAGGGCTCATTATTTTAAAAAGCTTTTTAGGACTGAGACTTGTAGTTGTAATTTCACTGTTTGTAAAAGCACTGAAAATTTGTGTTGTGCTGTAACCCCTTTCTTATTGATATTATTATAATAATAAAGAAGTGCAAGAGCCACAGTCATAGACCAAAAGCCTGTATTGTAAAGGGCAGAAGCATCATTTCCTGTAAAAACCCTCAAAAAGATCATCATCATTGTATCAGTGGTGCCATCATGAGAAATGAGGAAAAAACACCATTGTACCCTTTTTTTATATTGTGTAGGCTACAGTTAGTATTCGCATTAAATTAATGGCTGTGTATATTATGCACTGATAAATAATTCTTTTTGATTTAAAAGTAATTCTTGAGCAGCTTCTGATGTTCTTGATTATATTTCCAGTGTGTGACAGGTGGGTTTTTCCACCATTCCTTCTGTACCTGATTCTAATTCTTTTTACAAATGTGGCTACTTTTCATCTGCCATGACCGAGTGATAAATAAAACTCCCTCCCTTCCAAAAAATAAGCAGAAAAATAACAGGAATCTATTTTCTGGGGTCATAACAATCAACATTTGTGAACATTTCTGGATTTATGATGGGGCTTAAAAATATTCAGTAATCTGCTGAATCCAGCAGTCACAGAGAAATATGTTGATGCTTTACACATGGAATTAATTTTCTTGTCAGTTTTATCATCTTCCGATGTTTCCTACTTAGAAATAGATAAGACATCATCATAAGAGGCTGAAATTACCAGATCTTTAATAATCATATAAAAATAAATAATTCTTATTTAACAAGAATAAGAAGCAGAAGGGCTTCTTGACAGAAGCCAACTGGACATGTTTGAAACTGGTAAACCCTAGACCAAAAAATCCTGAGTGAACAGGACTCATTTGGTCCAAGACTGGAGAGAATAAAAAGCCAATACCATAAGCCAACAGTGCTCATTGTGTAGGAAGTTGATTGACAGATATTAATGAATAATTTAGGACTTTTTTTCCCTTCCTGTCTATAATTTTCCTTGTTCTTCTCATAACAAATGCATTTTTAAATTATATGTTAAGACCTAGGTACTAGGTAATTGGAAACACTTATTTTCTATGATGACTTACCCACCATCCAGTCCATCTCTTCTACATTGTCTCCGTATAAACCGTGTCTGCTCCTTCCAAGAAACTTTTTTGTGGTGAGGAGAGGTGTGTGGGAGTGTAAAAAGGAAAGAAAGAGGAGGAATGGCTTGTGCTTATTTCTGAAAACCAGAAATCAAAACTTTATTGTTAGGGAGGAAGGTTCTTAAAGCATACAGAGGCCAGTCAAAATGGAAAATGGTATTGTGATTTGTGTATACGCATATTTCAACAATCACTTCAGATACATCTTACTTTGTAAGGTATTAAAACCTAGTGATTAGGATCTGTCTGATAGATACTTCTTCTCTTGTGTAAAATGATCCTCTTTTTTTTTCCCCTGAATCACAGAATTTGTATATTGAATTTCCACTTTCTGTTATTGCAAATCATGTTGTGTTACTGAAACAAAGTCAGCAGATTCATCTCCTGCCAACTATTGTCCACATATCAGTCTGTATGATAAGGCTTCATCACAGCTCTATTTCTACTTCCCTACCCCATTCCTGTCATCAATTGCTATCTGTAAATCTGCAATGGTCTCATTGATAGAAGTATGTATTTCCTCAATATAGCCTAGTCATATTCAACACAAAAACATGAACATTTTGAAATGTAAACATTTTTAGTGGTTAGGAATTACAGAGATACTTAAGCAGCAACTTTTGTTGTTGTTGTTTTGTTTAATATAACATTATTAATATTATTAATAATTAATAGATGTAATAGTATTTATAATGCTACGTAATATTGCAAAAACTATAAAATCTTCACATGGGAACATAACATTTAAATGTTGCAAGACATGGAAGAAATAGAAAAATTGTGATCAAAAGAAACACACTTTACCTTTCAATAAATAAAATGGACTCTCTCAAGATAAGGGATGTAGTCCTTTCTGTCACCATTGGCTGCTCAGTAACTTCATGGTTTCTCATCATAATGCAGTTCCAGTGTCGTATAAACCCATAGCTTGAGAACCAGGATATGAAGAACAGGAGACTAAACCCAGCAAGGCAGGTCAGGGTTTTCCAGTGGACTGAAATCAAGCCAGTCAGTCTTCCCAGGGCAGCAGTGAGTGTAACAAGGACAATCATCTGAGTTGAAAGCCAGAGTTTCCTTCTAAAGGCTCTGTCCATCTCTGGTGTTTCAGTTGGTTGGCAGTCACTTATTAGTGTGAAAGGCATCCCATAAAAGTAGCCAAACCCATGGCTTAAAGGGTGGTGACAATGGTCGTTGCGGGATTCACAGTTAACACCTTGATGCCATTTCCCTGAAAATACAGATTATTAAAATGAAAAGAGATAATATTTAAAAACAGGCTTTACCTCATACAAAACATTTATCAAAAAACGGTTGGTTTTTTCCTACTTGTGGTAACTTCTTCATCCTACATATATTTTCTGAGTATGTAGTGATATAATGGGATATATCTTAGGACTGATGAAAGAAAACCTCTACAAATTATACATTTCCAGCAGTTATTGGTGCTCTTTAAGCATATTTGTGCCCTGTAGCTAAAAAAAAATGGATTATAAATGGAACTATAAATTCAGAAAAATTCAAATTTTTAGAACTGAGAAAAAATGTATGGCCTTCCAGGAGACCTGTCAAGTATGAAATAGGAGGAAGCCTATTTTTTCCCTATCTTTTTGTACACAGGGAAAAATAACATTGTTCTGTTTTATCTTTACCTTCAAGGTGCTATACAGAATTGTTTCTGGAAAGTTATGGAATTCTTGGTGTCAGAACTATGGTAACACTCATTTACGTGTTGGTGCCAGACTGATATGAGAAGCTATGGGTAGTGTAGTCAAGTAACTTGAAGTTCAGCAGTGGGCTTGGCAGACAAAACACCAGATCCAGAAGAAGTTGGGGTCAAATCAGGATTTCTCACGAAACTGTACAGATGTAAGTCACTTTGCTGATGATAGTATCTCTGTGTACTGAATTAGAATAAAATATTTTTTCAATTATTTTTACCAGTTATTTGTATTACATCTGATTTAGAAAAGGTTAAGCTGCCTTCTTTTAAATACTGAAGCTTTCATATATCAAAAGAAAAATATCTTGACCTTTTGCAATACAATTTGATCTATATTATGATCACTTGTCCACTGAATATATGTCCACTGTTATGACAGAAGACACATCAAAGCTGTGCATTTGTGTCCCTTCCAGTCTGTTCAAACAGACTGGTTAGTCGTTTACACAGATACATAACAAATTGGCTCCTTTGGCTGACTGAGGCTGAATAGTTGAATGAAGTGATTCAAATCTACCTCTCACCACAGACATGCAGTTTAATTGCATTTTATGATCTCTGATGTAATCAGCCTTGGATACCAGTTCTATAGATCAAAAGGAACATTTAGAATTGTAATTAAAAAATAATTCTTATTGTGGAATAAGGAACTGTGCACTTGCAAAACAAATGGTTAAGTATGTTACTGGTACATATATTAGCAGCCAACCCTGAGTAGGTGTCAATAGAAGTGCTGTGCATTACTATAGGAGCAGAAAAAGTGGCTTCAGAGGAAAAAAAAATGATGCTTTTTGGATATAAATAAAGAGTGAAAGTTCTAGTCTGGATGGATGAATTGGTTTCAGATAAAATCTCTATTTAGTTTACCTCTTGACATATTTAGAGCCAGCTATAGAATAAAACAGGTTTGTAATCAATACATAGATGCATAGGTCATAAATACAGGTGCAGCTAAAGTATCCTTGGAGTTCAGATGTGCTCCAACACCTAAATCTACAGCTGAGGTTAATAAAGGCTTCTGGCATACTACAAAATACTCAAATCTCCAGAAGATAAACTAAATGTATAATTTAGATAAATTAATTTTTGAGGTCATGGTTACACATCCTTGGCTTTCTGACTACAAAAATCTGCAAACCATTTCCCAACAAAAAGTCTCATTATCTCATCAGGCTGCAGGTTATTAATAGGACTTAAATTTGCAATTAAGCTGGTTGCGCTCAAAGCAAAACAATCACAAACCATTCAGGTAAGACTATTTATTGCTCATTCAGCAGTGGTGACATGAGTAGATGTTACATAAGATTTCTTCCCTCATGACCTGAATCTGAAGTTGTTCTTATGGGTTTTTTGTTGTGTTACTTACCAGCAGTGGTTTCCATAATCCCCTATGGAGAAATTAATTAGAATTTGTCAATCCAGTTAAATTAAGTGATGCTCTGTCTGTCTCTAGTGTGAATTTAGCTGAAATGCCCACAGAGAAAATGCCAGCCCATTTTGCTGTCTAGCTTCCAGGAGGTATGCAGCACAGCTTCTCTGCTGGGTAATTCCTTTGACAAAGTGGAGACATATCTGATTGCTTTTTTAGTGATTATGTGCTGAAACCAAGCTGAAGAATGTGGCTACTAGGCATGGGCTTTTTCATGAGCTGATTAAAACAACTAAAATAATAGCACTGTGAAAGTAACAGGAGAAAAAGATTCAGTAATACAGAAATCAAAATGCTTGGAAGGCTTCATTTAGTATTGTCCTGTATGGCTTAGATTTATTTTGCTGAATGAATACAAATCCATTCTTGCAGACACTTTTACTAGTAAATGCAGTTGATTTGTGCAGCTTATATTTTTATGTGTCAGACATAGATTCTGGATATTGACATTTAGATGTCCAGATGAGGTAGGGCAAAATTCAGCTCAGGAACATTTGTGGTTTATCAGTCTGTGGATCTATGTGGTTTTTATAAGATAAATACTTATTTGACACTGGATCATGACCAAAGTTACAACTGTATTAAAAAAAACTCCTACAAATATAAAGTAAAATGGAATTTGTATCTATATTGAAGGAGGCAATGTTTTGTGGGCTGTACTGAGGTCTCCATGAGCTACAGTGGCACACTGTAATTAAAAAGTAATTTCTTTGTTTCTGTTTTTGAAAGGTCAAAACCTGTGATATTATGAACTGGCTGTGATACATATGTAAGGAAACCAGGTGTGTTCTGTATTATCCAAGTGTAATGAAGTGTGACAACCAAAAGGACCAATCACAATGAAGACCATACTCATCACTAAGGAAACTGTAGGGCAAGCAAGTTATAAGATAACCATAAGAGGAACTGATAGCCAGCTTTCATCTATAAGAGGAAGAAGGAACCTAGAGTTCATCCAGAGGACAGAAATGGGTGACCACCAGGGGGTCCTGAAATACCTTCCTAAATCCCTCAGAGACTCTACCCGCATGCATAATGACTTTATACATATGATAATTAATTCCAGGAAACAGAATGAATATGCTTAATCAGTGTAGGAAGTTTAATACATATGTATGTGATAGGGTAATATAAACTTAGTCTGGTGTGATGTACAGTTAAGCACATTAGGTGGAGCGATCCCCTGTGCATCCAGCACTGCAATAAAGAAATGACTGCTTCTTAATGCTATCTCAAATTGATAATTGGTGTTAAGAGGTTTATCTCCAATTTTAGTAACAGCTGTGTTGTTTTAAGTAGCAGCTGTTCCCTTTTGCTGTGAATCTGTGCTGAGCTGTGTAAAGCATTTTCATGCATATTTAAATGGCATTCATAATTGTTTATTTTAAAAAATGAATTAGTATTGGAATAATTATCATATAGCTGCTAGAATAGTATTCAAGAAATATTATTTTTTTCCATTATATATTTTAATAATATTTAAATAGTTGTGCTTGAAGGCA